>VXBJ01000267.1:373558-420741 GCA_013400055.1 Nycticryphes semicollaris
TTGTTTGTTTTTGTTTTTAAATCTCAAACATCCCATGACAAATGGCAAACCTTTTTACATCATGATTGTTGTGGAAGAAATCTGGTGCTCTTAACATCTCTTCATTATGCTTATGCAAATACATGGCTGCTGGTGAGACTATAATGATGTTGCATTTATAAAGCACATTTAGTCACCTGTGATATGTAGTAGGTTGTAGGAATAGATCTGGGTTGAGTTTCATTTAAACTTTCCCTGAAATTTGGTTTAGTTAAGCTCTACAATTTACCTTTTTGTACTGTATCATAGATACTTAGAAGATAAAATCATAATTACGTTGTATCGTGCGGGAGCTTGAGGTGTAAGAAGCCCTCTCATCGCTATTACTATTGTGGAGAATAGAATGATGGTAATCTAATACATGTAGGCTTTTATCTGCTTAATGGTGTTCAGGGCTTCTACTAACGTGCAACTAATACACGTTGAATATAAGCGACAGCGAATAAGTTGACAGAAAATTGCTTTTGTAACACGTTGAGCTGGTGGAAGTTTATCTTGTGGCTTTGCTTCCCTCAGCCCAGATTTTCCATAGATGTTGCAGTCATTAGGAGTTTTAATACAAGCAGTATGCTTTGGAAGTCTACCTCTGTAATGTGAGAGTGCTGACAAACTCATACAAGCTCATAGCTGAGAATGGCAAGCCTTACACCAAGAGCCTTAGTCTAGCAGTTTTAATTTCACTAGGGGAGTTTCGTCATGCTAGTACTGACTGACTGTGGCTTTGAGAATTGTAGTTTCTGTCTAATTGTAAAATAGTGCTAAAAATGCTTACTCCGTGGTGATAATGGCTGATCATTATATTAAAAAGTAATTCATTGAAAGTACAGTTCATTTATAATGAAGAATGTAAAGTTCCAAGTGGACTGGCTTAATATAGACTGGGATAAATGTTTAAAAGTATAAATAGGTGCCCCTAGCCACCCTACTAGCTACTTAAGTTTTCCTTTTTAAAAATACACTCTAAAATAGACCCCAGTGCGTGACTATGGTGCAAGACGACCTGAAAAAACATTGTTGGTGCAAGCTAAAATATTTAATACCTACTAGTGTCCCCACCCCTGCTGCTCTACCCGCTAAAAAAAGGACTTGCTGCCCTGGTAGGTGTATCTTAGTTGCCCATTAGTTGTTGCCACAAGCTAGCATTCCTCAGCGAAATGTTACCAATATATTTATGACAACTGAAATTCTGCACAAGAATATGACTAGTTGCTTAACACCTCCATGTTCCATGGTGTTTGCCCTTGATAAAATACCAGTGCTGGTAAGCCTGAGCAGGAAACTGACTGCCCAATTTATGTTTAAAGGAGAAAACTGTAATATCTCCAACATAAGACGTGACGAAACATAATTCAGGCTTTGCTGGTTTGGTTTTTTTTTGTAAATTCAATTTAAGATTGATAGTTAAAAATTACACACCATGTGCTTTTTTGTGTGTGTTAGTGTTAAAAGGGGAGTACTATGAAACTTTAAAATTACCTGTCAGACTTTAATTAAGCAGAAATATTTTTCTGGCACTAAGCAGATGGAGGTAAGTTTCTCTTTTCATAATGCCACAGAGTTTCTGCTGTTCTTGCTACTAGTCTTCGGTGTTAAAAAAAAGTTGCATAAGAAGTCTCACCTATTTACAAAAAAAAAAAAAAACACAAAGTTAGATATTGTGTGTTTATTTGTCTTTTTACTGATGTTTCTAAAGCTCAGCTTTACCACCAGAAAAGATTTGTGATTTTTTTTTTTTCTCCCCATTTGCAGAAATTCTAAAACTAAGGTAATTCTGTGGGCTTTTTTAATTTAATAATGAGAAAAATGGAGGTGTTTCTAAATAGTTAATTTTGATAATTCATACTGAGTTTTGGTCTGAACCAAATGACGACACTGCATTAATGAGGTGTTACCATTAGCCTGCCTGACAGACGTACAGCAGTCTGTCACTTCTGCAAAAGTGTCAGTCAAATATTTTTCATTCTACTTTTGTGCCTCCGTAGCATAGAAGTCTTGACCACTTAAGTTGCACTAACTACTTGAACTTGGTAGCATTATCTGTGTTTTGCCTGGCAGATTTGCTAAAAAACTGTGTAAACTACAATGTTCTTTCACCCGTGTGAGCAGAGTTTTGTGCTATGATGTATGCTCAGGGTCAGTTCTCTGCTCAAGCACTGCCTGGTTCAGTGAATCACAGAGGTTTTGTAGTGATGCTTCACCATGTTGCTGGATCTTCGACTGGATGTTTTTAATCATGCTCCATCACTGACATACACCAAAACCAAGTCAAACACTGGCGTCTTCCACCACTAGACTAAGGTTTGAATGCAGGGAAGTGCACGCCTTTTCTGCAGAACCTGGTCTACCTTGCTGTGAGCTGCGTCTTCTCAATTTAGGTAGTTTGTATTATTTTTTTAGTAGCAGTTCTCTGTTTTATACTTAGCCAAATATTTTCTACCAGTGATAGAGGTTATCAGTTACATACTAGCATTAGTTATACGTTGCTTTTAGAGATGGCAGTGGTTTGGTATTTTGTGTTTCGTGTCTTTACATCAGGCCAAGTGCTGCTCTTGACATCCTAGCTTAAAGCAGCCAAATACAAGAAAAGGGAACTGTTTTGGTGTTTCTGAGATACCTCGTGCGCTTCTGTGAAAAGTTACATGCAAGTACTCAGCTGAGAGCTCGCATACTATTTCTTAATGCAATACTTGACACTGCAGGTATTTTGCAACATTTTTAAATGCAAATACTATCTGAAAGTATTCTGTATTTTTCTATCTAGTCTTTGTCTACGTAACAGTGCATCTGTCCTAGCAGTCAAAGCCCTCACAGGCCGAATCAACAAATTACCTGGTGTCCATCTACTGAAGAGGGTCTTCTTGACAGAAAGTTCTGTAACACTTTACTTGGGGTTTCTGAATTATCAGTTGTAGCAGAAAAGCCGGAAAATGCTCAGGGGTAGGAGGAAGTATCAAACTGCAGTTTCCTAGAATCCATATAATTCTACATGGACACCACTTGATGGTGTCAGGGTGTAGTAGCAAACACATTTTTCACTATGAAAAGCAACAAAGAAATAAGATTATTAGCATCAAACAGGGCATTAATGAAAAGAAACTGATTATTTAGTACCTTCTAGCAAGGAGGGTAGAACCAGCAGCTGTATTTATTTGTTTGGTACAGATGTACATAAAAGTATATCAGCTTCATTTCTGGGCAATATGCAGGGTTTTCTTTCTAGCTTGTGGGTCAAGGCTGGCCTTTCTTTGGCAAGTCTAGAGTTTTTACTGTGCCAGTGTCCTTTCATTAGTCCAAAATCCGTCTTGACCTTAAATACTTGACCCTGACTTCTGATATTTCTTCTCTATACACTGAGATGGGAAGAAGTGGGAGGAACCTGGGATGCCAGTTGTATTCCATCCCACTTGCTAGGCTACATGGGCTTTGAGGTTCTGTGCTGCTTTTATGACAGGCTGCTGCATTTCATCTTTATCATAAGATGGGAAATAAACAGTAAATGCACCTACCAAGGTGCTTGTGAAATGAATGTTGGTCCGTGATGTTTGTGTTATATTGAAATCTGAAGTCAGAGGAGCTCTTCTCTCAGCTATTCTAACAGCAATGAATTTCAAAGAGGAATAGCATAAATAATTGTCCTTAGAAGTCTTTTGTCTTGCAAAAAATACAGCTGACTTAAAAGTGTTTTAATCTTAAACTCATCTTACTTATTAGATTAATAATTCTAATTGTATCAAGTATATAGAAACAAAGCACAAAAAAAAAAAAAAAAAACCAAAAAGAACCCCACCCAAGTCCCCCAAATCAACATCCCATAACATGTAAGTTATTTTGAGTAGACCTGTAAAATTAAAGACCTCAGAGATGTCGCCTACAAGATTCCATGTCTAACACATGGGAATGTGTAATCTGTATTTTTATTTACCAACTTCAGTACATCTCTAAGTAGCCAATTATTGAAGTGTAAGGTACCTTAGTAAGTTCTCTTAGCACTAATATCAACTCATATAGATTTAAAAGTAGCTGTGTGTATATTTTTATCCTGTTATATGAATAGTGGGACTGTTCCCATCGAAGGAAGTCCGGTAGGCTTAGCTTTAACCTTTGAAGTTATCAATATGAAGTTTAAAAGGGAAGGAGAAGAGGAAGCCACTTAAACACTGCACAAGTGCAGTTTTTTAAGTCGGGAAAGCGGTGTAGCATTTAAGTATTCTAGAAACCTGCTTTTCAATGTACTAACCAGTCTGATTACGCTCAAATTCAAGTATTCTGGAAACACAAGTCCCGGAATAGTTGTGTGGAGTCTATCCACTTAAATGTTTTTGGATTAAGTCTTTAAGCAAAACAATATGCATTATTCATGGAGTTTCAGATTGGGCTCTTTGTGATCAGTCCAGACTTGGTAACTAGATAATGAGAAGACCCTGCAGTAAAACTGGTATGTTGAAGGAAACCATTAATTCTTACCACTGAATGCTATTTTTATAGTGAATTTTCTTTCCTCTGCATTGCCAAAAGACAGAAATCTGGGTGTTTAATTCTGTAATCAACTTTTAAAATGCAGTCTTTTTTAACATTATAGATGAGACTTTTCAGTAACTGACTAAGAATATGCTTTCTCAGAAAGGAAACAGTAGAGAGTTTCCTTGATTTCTGACATGAAGAATTTTTAATTAGGGCAGCTGCCTGTATTAGAAAAATATTTCCCTGAACTGTAACTGAAATATCTCATTGCTGTAGAACAAAACCAGCTCAGGCATTAGGTTAATCTTACACTTCTGAGGCAGATTATTTTCCCAGTTTAGTAAATCACTAAAATAATAGATGTTTCTTCACGATTTTATAGGAAATCCATGGCAAAGCCAGGGCCTGCTTCCCTTCCTTAGAAGATTATTTTCATAGCATTGCAGTTGAAGTGCACTTGGTTTGGGTATTTTGTAGTGCCGTGTACAGTCTGGTAACTGCCACTTGATGCTGTGATGCAATAGCAGAGAATTACTGCTGGCTGGGCATTATTCTCCACTATTAAGTTTCAGATTTCTGATTCTTGTTTTCCTGCGATGAGACAACTGTCCAGTGTGGTCAAACGGTAGAGCCACTAGGCCCCTGTGAGACTTAAATCCAATCTAATGGTTTTAGATTCGGGTTATTTTTGCAAAAAAAAATATTGGAAAATTGCTCCTTGCCTCTGAGCCGTGGAGACAAAACATAAAAAACAATTTGTCCTCTGCTGACAGGCCAAGCTAGTGTTGTGCTAATCACAGTAGGAAGATTATTCCGTATGATACAACTATGTCTTCTGGTACCAATCTTTACTCTTTGATAAATTTGTGTTCCTTTTCTTTAGAAGGATTACTTGTTCAGCTGTCTTTTTTGCAGGAAAGAGCCTTGATTAGACCAGTTCCATGATAGAAAATGGGAGGAATTAATGCACGGTCTCTGAATGAATTTGACCACTCAAAAGGGCAGCAGTTCTTTCTGGTACTAAGACATCTTCATTTGGACTACTAGGCCTTTTTGCTAAGTCAGTGTGGACACTGTTAAGGGACCTCTTCTGCTTTCTGTATACGTTACTTCTATTTTTAAATAGGTATTCAAGCTTGCCTTTAAAAAGTAAGATCTCTCTGAAATTCTAGCTTTGTTCATTATTAACATACAATCTTGGTGAATGAGTGGACGATTTTTAAAACCTTCCATATGAAAATTATTATTACTTGATAACTTTATTCTACAGAAAAATATTTTCTGAAATATCATAATTCACCTTGTGAAACAGTTACAGTTATCAGCTTAGCCTTTTCTGCAAGCATATTTGAAAAGAATATATCAAAAGTGTAGGCACGTGATTAGTGTAATGAGAAATCATCAAACTATAAACCTAATTGGGAACTTGGGAACTTAATGCCTTCTAAAAGATCACGTTTTCCCCAGCTATAGCGTTAAATTGCATAGTAAATCACCGCTTTCTTACTTTCTGTGAGGTATTTTGAGGATACCAAAATCACAAGAGGAATGATTTTTTTTAAGGACCTGTATGTTACTGTAATGAACACTGATTTCTGACAGAAGTGAAGAGCAACTACATGGTTTTAAATTAAGGGTCTTAAGTTTGATTGAAAGTTGGATCATTGTAAGGTGTGAGACAATTGGCTTTTATCTTTTCTGGGTAGTGATGCCTCATGTACCCCTTACAATATGTAATTTATTGCAGTGGTCTGATCCCTGCTTTGTTTTTAAGTCTTTCAAGGAGTTTTATGAGGTTAGTGCCTTGCTAGTGGTGATGGCAGACTACAATTTATATGTGTTCCTCAGTTTGGCAACCTTGTGTAAGATACTGGCGCCTATTATCTTACTGAATGAGCTGAAAAAGGCATTAGAGGAGTCCACATGTCCAGTTCCATTGCCCTTGCTGGGGTACTGTTTGCTTACGATAGGCTGTTGATGTAGGCAGCCTGGAATCTGGTTAGAAAGGAGTGGAAAACAGAAGGGTGCTTAGTATTTGTAAATTACTGCATACAGTTAATATTGCACTAAATTTGACAATGGACAAATTGCCTAAATAAAAAAATTTAATCATTTTCCTGGTTTGGAGAAGATATTAAAGAATGGGTAGCACAGATAAAGATGTGTCATACAGTAAAATGCAATAAATACCAAAGGAGCAAAGAACACTGGATCATCTCCAGATATTTGGAATAAATTATTGGAGTAGGTAGCTCGTACTTCCCAAGTAGAAGCATAAAGCAAGACGTCGTTACAGAAAATAGGCTTGTACGTAACAAGATCTATACACCCAAGACGAGTTCTTATTTTCTCAAATAGTGCTGAGCCAGGAGTATGAAAGACATCTTCTTGATGTTGGGTAGGAGGTCTTGGTGCTTGTAGCCGATGCGTTTCTTAGGCTGCTGGAGTTCTGCGGGCGTGTTATAGAGCAGGGAGAGTGAAGCGGATGGTGCAGTTCAGTCAGGTGAGATCAGTGGGTATCTAAGGATGACCGTGTGAAACTGGTAGATGCAAAAAGTCAGCAAAAGATAGTATAGGGGGCAAATTTGACTAAACAGGAAGGAATGGATCAAAAATTCTATTAAAAAAGATAGAATGTATTTCAGAAAAGTAACCGTAGTAATAATGTAGGTCTGTCTTTCTAAGCAGTCCTAATTACTGAAAAGTTCATTTATTCTTAAATACTATAGGCAAATCCAAACTATGTCTAAATATAAATACAAATACTTGGTAGTGTACATAATGGGCCACTTTTATCAGGAAACGACTGTGAAACCTAAAGGCTGGTTGTGATCAGGAAGCAGAATGCAGAACGGTGGGGGGGTTGGCTCTTTATTGTAGCCATCTATATGGGAGATGTGACTGCACCTTGTAAGGAAACTGTTTTTCAAGTGATAGATCTAGTAGAAACAACATGATTTTTAAATTTAGATGTAGTGACATGGATGTGGAAGCTCTAGAGATAGTACATGTCATAGTAGTCGGAGGCATTTAATTTAGAATAATTTTAAGGAAACTTTCAAATCCCATTTTATGGCATACTTCGAGACACAGCCACATGAAAATTATACTGTACTGAATGAAAACACTTAGAATGGGATCTTACTGTATTTTGAGAAAATGAGTTCTCCCTTACTGGGTGTACTACAAGTTTTCCTTGCAGTCTTTGCTATTAGCAAGATAAAAGCTGTAATTTCACAAGGAATATTAAAACTCCAAATGAAGACTGCAGAAATACCAAATCACTCAATCCTTATCTGGTACAAATTGCAGTAAAATTCTATATTACAGAAATTACACCTGCAATTTTTAAACAAAGGATTTCATTGATTTAGCCTTGGAATATGTTGCACTAATGAAATATGTGCTTTGTTCAGCATACACAAGAGAAGTTTTACATCAAATTATCTAGGCAGTTATAATCCAGCCTCCTTGGATTAATGATCACATGTGAGCGCATTCCACTTGCATTTTGTGTACTTGAACAGAGCTTTGGTTTGCTATTTGCAAAGGTAATTGCTGTTATTTGACTTGTAGGAAAACAAATTTGTCATGTTAAGCACTCATGTAATTAGTCAGTGACTGGAAGACATAGTAAATAGCAAAAGGCTGAATGGACTAAAGATAGAAGAATGGATTAGCACGTTGCACCTTCTTCATCCTTTCAAAGATTGTGTTTCTTTGAGGCAGTCTGTAAAGTTTGAACTGCTATGGTCCAAGCAGTATTCCACAAATAAAGTGTGCACATCTCTCCAGCCAGCCCTAGTCTATATTTTGGAAACAGGTAGAGAAATGTGAATGTTTTTTATTACACCTACAGTTATATTCTAGTAGAGACCCAAATGACACCCCACTGGACTTGACGATGGGTAGTTGACTATTTACCTTAACAATCAAGATGTAAAAAAAAAAAAAGGAAATGGTCAACACAAATGGATTCAGTGATAATACATTTTGTGTGGTCTGATTTTATGTTTAAAATGTTAACGTTTTCATTATCTAATACCTAGTCATCTAACTGTGTGAATGAATGTAGGTCTTTAACACAGTTGATATACAAAAGCAATACTTCCAAACACATACATGTATGCTCTGGCTGTAATTTTGTACTCTGAAACATACGTTGTATATGTTTTTTAAAAAAACATTAAAGATGTTGTGTGCATGGTAGTATTTAAGACAAAACCAGATTTTAGCAAATAGTAGTTTGAAAAATACCAGCCACTTTGAAGTAAATCCTTGAGAGAGTACGCTGGCGCTGCTGTGGTCTTTTCTCCTCTCCCAGCCTGTCACTCATCAGCTGGTGCGGTCTGCCAGTGGCTCCTGCTGTTTCTCTTCAGGTCCTTCTTCCAAAAAAAGTTCGAAATTATGTTGGAGAATGGTGCAGGGGCAGCAAGTAGAAGAGAGGGCAAGAGGATCGACCTCACCAAGGGGTCATCTGGAGGCAGTGGATAAGGGAACATTAGATTTTATGCATGGGAAAATACATTTTTCCTTGTAAAATAACCATTGAAAAAGATGATGTTGGAATATAGAAATAGGTGGCAAAAAAGCCATGCTGATCCTTAAGTACCATGTAATAACCTTGCTTCCTTAGAAGTATGATGGAAACCAAAGCCACTGAAAAGGTTAAAATAAAACTAGGACACCTTTTAGGCTTGCGTTGTGTATTGTCCAACAACTACAAGTAGTCTTAAGTCTCTATAGATTATGCAAAGCAAGCGATTTTATTAATCATAAATGACACACATGCCTTTTAACGAGTCTGTTAAAAGTGTGAAGTGCAATTTCTGGATTAAATTTTGCCCTTGAATGTGAAGCTCGTTATTGGGAAGGACATTATGTATTCTGGGAAGAAATTTGACCCTGTTATGAATTCATCTTGCACAAAGCCAAATACAGTAGTGACTTAAATTTCCTTTTGGAGCATCAGATTTAAAATTACTCTTTCAGCAAAACAGGTGGAATTTGTCACTGTCATAGGGAGAGGAAAGCAAGGTCAGATGTGTTTCACTACAGTAAAGTCTAAGTATAGGTGGTCAGACCAGGCGGCCTATGTTTAGCCATCAAGGATGGACAGGGAGATGTTCATATATACTAATTTTACCTTAGAATCACAATATGTCTAAGCTCATTCTGTAGGTGGTGGATTTGTGGTGGAGACACTCCTGCGTGTTAACCTTCATGAGGGTGACACCAACCTCCTGAATTAAAGCAATCAGTATAGGAATACAGGCAGTGTTAGAAATTGAAGGAAAATCTGCTGTAAAAATCTATAGTCCACTTTATTGTTTGTCTTTAAGGACAAAAATACAGTATTAATGTCAATTCTTTAACGCTTGTCCCCAACTAATCACATTCCTGTGCCTGTAATAGGAAAAACAAGCAATGTAACAGAGCTGTGTGATGGTGGGTCCTGGAGGCAGCGTGTTCCCTCTCTGGTGATGGGCTTTCCCCTTCCCTGTGGCACCCCTGCCGGGATGTTTACTTGGGAGCCAAGAAATGCAAACAAATTCCTGCAGGAGAAAGAGCTGCTCTTCCTTCTGGCTCTGTGAGCTTGGGGAAAACTCTCCAGTGAGAGAGACCCAGTAAGCATTGGCCAGTATTGCTTTTCCTTCTCCTTTATTTTTAACAAATCCTGCCTATCCCCGGCGTCCTAACTTACCACTACCAAGATTTCTGAATTTTCAGGTATTAATGTCAAACCACTTGTGTGGATTTAAAAAGTGTATAACACTGGCTTGAAGTCTGGATGTGATCAGCAGCTTTTCATGTATCTGATAATTCACGTAGAAAATATTTTTGTTCTTTGAGTCATAACACACACAAATAAAGAATATAGCTTTTTTTTTTCCTTAGCGAAATATTTTACTTTTCAAGGTGTTTGGTCACTGGATGTGCAATGTAGGCTTAAGTGATAAGTACTCCCTGTGCTCCACTGCTGGCAGTGCTGCCAGGTGCTGATAAAGTTGCTCTAGGAAACAGTTAAGTGGGATAACTGTGCACCTGCCTGATGCTGTGTACAGTTACTGAGGTCAGCCTGGGTCACTTGTGCTGAGTGAGAGTAGTCATTGGGCTTTTGGGTGACAAAGGGCAGAGAGCATTCACAGCCCTGTGAGCTATATCTAGGAATTACCTGTGGTGTAGTAACTCAAGGCAGACATGCACAACCCTTTGTACGTGGCTAAACTAGGAAGGCACACTAATTTTTGCCCTGCCTGTGTACAGACTTTCATTCTGAGCTTTTAAAGATTGGTTTTGTTCTCGTTCTTGAGTAACTACAAGGTGATGCCTTTTGTCAGTGGCAAAGCCATGGATTAATTTTATTTCGTTTTCCCAAAAATGAGGAAAACAAATCCCAAACTTCTGCTCATCTTACTGAAGATTTTACTTGATTAAAATACAAGAGGGGGGAAAAAAAGTGCAGGCAGCTGTGCTCTGCGCTAGACACACAACCCAAAATTTGGGTTTTTTCCACTTGGTGACCAAGGATAAAAGGAGCTTGCAGGGAGTGGGAAGCATAAACTGTGAGCTCTTGCATCTTTTTTGTCAGAACCTGAAAAGTTACTGTCAAAAAAGGATGAAGTGAAAATGGGAGATGTCTTTTTTGGAGTTTACAATGGAGGAGAAATTTAAAATACAGGAAGTTACTTTTCTTAAACTGGAAATAGGGCAGAATCAGACTCCTTAATTTGTGTCCACAGGACTTCTGTCTAAACAGCCCTACAATTATTCTAAGTGCTTTTTAAATGTTGAAAGATTGTGCTTTACTCAAAAAGAAAAGCTGTGAGCAGGTGTCAGTGGGACGTGTACCCGTAGCTGAGGGTGTGCTGGCTCCGCGTGTCTTACTGCAGGCGTTAGAGGTTCTCCTCATAGCATGGACGTGCTGCTGCCTGGTTTTAGTTAAGCGTTATTCCAGAGCATTGTTATTTCTGTTACCAGTCGATTCTCTGGTCAGCTCCCTTTCAGCTGAATAGTTTGCAGAAAGATTGCGTCAAAATTGTGTGTGCAAGACGTAATTAGGCGTAACTTTCTGCAAACCTGGATCTTGTGAAATCCTTTCAACCTGGGCAGGATTCTGTTCCAGTTCTAAAACAGTATGGAGACAAGGGTCTGGTCTGCCGTGTGTGCCATTAAAATTTTTCTGCAAAACTGGTTGGAATTCTCTTGTTTTCGATTGATCTTATTCAGGAATGAGATAAATGGGGATTCTCTGTTAAGAGTTCTTGGAGGCCAGGATGTTGCAGGAGTATGAAAACTCGGGAAAGAGCAGACAAGAATAGCTGTGCCCAGTGAAGTACGGGACATATTTATGTGAGATCTCCTGCAGATGAATCGACGTTTCTTAATGATTCCATTACAAACTCTTCTGTGCTTTAGAATAGGAGCGATATAAAAATGATGTAATTAATACCTGGTGCAAAAGGGTGCAGTGTGCTGCCTACCGCTGTGCTCCCTGGGGAGAAGGAGGGGCCTGCAGAGCTGCTCCAGGGGCTCTCGTGTTTCACACCAAAATAAAAACTCTGAATCCCCAACATAAGCAAAGAACACTGAGATTTAAAAGGGGGTTTTGATGCTTTAAAAAAAATGCAACATAGCATAGCAAATCTTTGTTTTGTTAAAGCCTCCTTATTTCAATGCAGATAAGCATTTTCCAGAGGCGTTACAGATTTTTCCATGCTTCTTCAGGGTATGTGGCTGCAGATGGCCAACTAGGTTAATGCCAATAAATACACGGAGGGTGCCAGCCTGCCCTCTACATCTGTCTCATGCTTTTCTCTGTCCTGTCTGAAAGGCAACCTGTTACTTCAAGGCTAGGTTTCACCCTCTACCCTTGCGGTGTGCGTGCTGTGTGAATGAAGTGAGTGCCAAGGCGTGAGCATGGTTTGGCCCTTCCTGGAAAGGAGCACCAGGGCTGCAAGCACCTGTCCAAAACCAGGTTCTCTATCATTTCTTCCCCTATTCAGTATTGGCATATTATAGCAAACTGTACTTTGAGAAATTAATACTCAAATATAATACATTTATTAGTCTGTTAGTTTTGTAAACATGGTATTTTACCATTAATTTACTAGATTCTGATCTGGAGGCTTTGGTACCTAAGTCAATATAAGTGCAACAGAGTACCTTGAAGTAAGAGGTTAAGTCTGGGTCTCCAAACCAGAGTACAGGAAAGCAACTTTACCTATTGATACCTAAATTTTGGCCCTAGTTGAAGTGAAAAATTAAAAAAAAAAATATAAAACCACTAATTTTGAAAAAACTAAGTGAAGTACATGACTTTTTTTTTTTATGTTTACTTAGATTTTTGCAACATTATGTGCTGTTACAATGTCATTAGTTTAGGCAGCCAAAGTACAAACTGAAATGTTATAGCACTGTATGAAAAATATATTCCTACAATTTTAAAATAGTTTCTTAAGTGATTTGTTTTTTTCTGCTTCCCTATAGATTAAAGCAAAAAATTATGACAAAGTGGAAAAGGTGAGTCCTATCAATATATGTAATATATCTCTATAGCAAGAACAAGTATCTCATGATTAGGCTAAAGCAGATTGAAGAGAACTATAGCTGTCATTGAATACGCTATTCAAAACCATAGATAAGAAGTATCACTAAAGTCGATTTGTTGTTGCAACCGAGCTATAATCAGTGAAGTGTGCAGAGGAATTTCTCTGCTTAATTCTCTCTAGTTCCCTTGCACAGCACAGAGATGCTTTAGTCAAAACAATGAATGGTTTAACTTATTCTTTCTTACAAATCTCAATCGTAATTGCAAAGATTATTTTAATTTATACTGTATAGCTTTAAAAGTAGAAACCTACTTCCTGTATCTGGAATCCTGATCACGTCTTCTTGATGTATTAAACAGTTATTTCAGCGATGCCTTATGAAGGTTTTACACATTGATTTATGGAAATGTTACCTTTCCTATGTACGAGAAACCAAGGGGAAGCTACCTAGTTACAAGTAAGTCAACGGAGTTGCTCTGAATTACTCTCCGGTGAATCTCTTCTTGATTTTTGACTAAGGGGTGGGGAGGAACCTGGGTGGCAAACCTGCCTGGGAATCTTTTGGTAGAGTGTCGGGGGGTTAACATATAACCTGCATTTAGAAAACATTTTCTTGAAAGTTTCTTTAATTGAGCTTGTTGGGTAAAATTGCTTCCTTCATCTGGATCCATCTAACAAGGTGGGACAAGAGCCAGGGGGTAGCTGGCGTATCCATGCTGGTTCCCTGCAGATGAGATTGCCTCAAGCACCAGTCTGAAACACATTTCTTCCTCAGTCGGGACCTTTTGCTGTCCTCCCCCTTAGTGCTCTGTTTAGAGTCTCCGCAAAATTGAGCATTGATTCCAGCTGAGGTACTGTATTTGACTAGCAATAGTAAATAGTTCAGTAATTAGAGAAAGTTTCTGAAGGCATAAAAAAGCGTAAAAATCAGAGCATCATCATTTTGGGATGCATTAATCTCCATCCCTTTTCATTTACTACATTTGCTTGCTTATAATCCTGCAGACTGAGTTTAATGTATTTTCTTCCTGTTTGAGGTTTCAGAAAATATCAGTACCTTTCAGCATCTATAAACTGTTTCTTTACCAGCACACCATAATTTCTGTGTGTTTTAACTGGCAAGATAACTAATGCATTAACTGAAAAAAGCAGATTTTTGGAATTTATTTTTACAAGACTATTTTGAAACCATTTTTAAAAGTATCGGCCCCTCCTCCCATCTTTTAATCTAATTTAACATTCCTCTATTTTTCCTCCTGATATGGTAAAGAAGGTGGTAGGTACTGAAAGATATTTGAGTAAAGGAAGCTGGGAGAAAAGTGGGAGAGAGCAAAAGCTGTTTTCATTGAAACATGACCAGGAAAATAGTCTGTGAACATTTTAAACATGGGGAGAAATACTTTGAATTTGCGGAGATAAGAAATCAAGTGGAATATTTTGGCCGGTTTCCACACAGGGGAGCTATTCCTAATTACCTCACCCTGTTCCTGGAGAATTACAACAAGTTTTAGGGAATTCTGAGGGGAAAAAAGGAAACCATGGGTTCATCTGTCAGCTAAAAAGATGTAGAGAGCTGTTGTTTTCTATTTTCTCAACTTCCAGTGCACATTGTCCATGTGGATTTCTACTTACTTAAGGAGGGGAGTGTCTCAGAAACTGTTAGTGTGCTGGATTGCCATCAATAAATTTAAATAACTTTCTTTAAAATAAAATAAATAAAACCCTAAATGCAGAATTTAAAGCTGCCTGAATACCAGTTTTTACTCTCCACTGTTGAATGATACTTTCCATGCCTCAATGTTTAGAATTTGCTGCACAAAATAATACTCTTAAATAAAGAATTTTTTTAATACTAAGGACTTGCTCTATGGTCTTTGTGGTTTGTTTTTTTCCTCAGAGAAAAAATGGCTCAGGCATATGATTTTGCTCTGGATAAGATTGGCATGGAAATCATGTCATACCAGGTATGTTTTGTTTTTTTTTTTTTTTTATTAAAAAAAATCCCAACATTTTATTTCTTACTTTATAAGAAGTACAACTAAACACTGGTTTCATTATATGTAATATTTTTTCTCACATAGATCTGGGTGGATTACATCAATTTTTTGAAGGGCGTGTAAGTACCTTAAAAGAACTTTTTTAAACTCAGTTAATGTAATATTGATGTTCATAGCAGTTATAATCTGTAATAGCTGACATTAATCTCTCTCCCCACTATTTAGAGAAGCAGTAGGATCTTATGCAGAAAACCAGAGGATAACAGCTGTCCGTAGGGTTTACCAGCGTGGTTGCGTGAATCCAATGATAAACATAGAACAGCTCTGGAGAGATTATAACAAATACGAAGAGGTAATCAAGAACATGAAATTTGTTTGTGACATTAAAAAAAATACATACATAATTAAGTATGGTTCCCAAACTGTATCTGCTAAATAATTATGTGTGAAAGGGATGACCGCAGTGAAACACATACTGCGTGTACAGTATGTACCAAGACCTGTGACAAAACTGTACTTGAGTGATAATTAGTTTTTATTTTAAAGGCTTTCTGTAGGATACATTTAGCTGCCCCATTTCCAGGTTGGCCCAGTAGACTTGCTGGTGAATTAGATATCACTGGTATCAATGACAGACAATATATTTAACAGAAGCTGGAGCTGATCAGCTGGTAATGAGAGCTTGCTTCCCCAAGGAGGCACTGCCCTCCTTTCAGTTGGAGTGGAGCAGGGTAAAATGGCATTCAGCTGTGGTGGTTTGGACTTCCTTCACAGTATTAAGTTATATGGTCTCAAGTACGTATAAAATGTTCCTCACCATCCTTCACCTGAAGCCATTACAGCATCAATTCAGGTGAGTCTGCTGCCACACTGTCTTCAGCAAGTGTAGCCTCAGCTTGCTGACCTTGCACACTAATTTGTAGCTGCACCTTTTTAGTGTCTTTGTAAACATGTTTGGTAACAGCTCATTAAGCCTGTCCCCATCAGCAGAGGTGGGAATGCAGACCTGGGGGCAGATGCCCTCATGCTCAGCGCTGTCAAGCCCGGGTGGTCATACAGCCCTCTCCCTTGTCCCATAGATTGCTCCTAGGGTTGCAGATGCCAGCATGCTATGCGTCAGTGAGGCACTGAGCAGGAAAAAAGGGACAATTTTGCTTTCCTTGTTGCTGATTATGCAAGTTGTAGGATTAGTGACCTGACACTAATAGGGCCACTGTGTTTAGCCAGTGGGAGCACCTGCTGGTATCCATGGCTGAGAGTGTGTGCTGTAACAGCTCATCTCTGTGTTGGTCATCAGGGATACCATAGAGAGCCTGCTGGCACTGGGGGACATACCCAGTGACAGGCCTTCTCCTGCGTAGGAAAATCCCCAGTACAACTTCCCTGTGAACCGCCTCTTCCCCTCCCACATAGCGAATGAAGGCTCTCACTGCTGGTTCCTGCTGCTTTCATTAATACATGGGGAGACTGTCAAAACAATAGCTGAAGAATGTCCCACATTCAATCCGTATCTCCTTCGAGCTGAGACAGCTGTGGCTGATGCCTGTAACACAACCCAGTACCTCAGGCTGTTCAGAGCTGCTGGAAGCCAAGGGCCAGTCCTCTGCTTGGACAGGGGTTTCTGCACACCCTATTTTGGCTGGGCTGGCCTTGAGGAAAGGGCTGCTGCACGCAGGTGTCCCGGCACAGGTGGGGACGTGCTACTCACCAGAAGGGCTTTTTGAGGGGGAAAGTGATTCCCCACATCAGTAGCCCAACAACACAGAGGTCGCGTGCAGGTCTCAGTACAAAAGGTTACTGGCTATTTCCTGCAATTAAAATACTCTCAAGTTTCCCTTTAGCTCAGAAAGTAGCCACTGGGTAGCAATATCAGCCTGACAGTCAGCAATATCAACACATAGTCAGAAGTTGTGACACCCCTGGTGACACAGACAAGTGACAATTTTGGCTCAGAAAGCCACACGGCTGCATCTCACGGGGCTGGGAGTGCATCCTGGGAGAATATTGCTGCATCCTTAGTCTGGTCCTGGGTTATACGGGGCATTGCTGATTTTGTATGTGAACTGACCCAGATAGCTGTCTCAGGTAGCATTCTGTGCAAGTCCAATGGGGGCCTACAGGAGACACAGGGAGGGACTCTATGAGGGAGTGTAGTGATAGGAGGAGGGGTAATGGTTTTAAACTGAAGGAGAGTAGATTTGGATTAGGTATTAGGACAAAATTCTTTACTGTGAGGGTGGTGAGACACTGGCCCAGGTTGCCCAGGGAAGTTGTGGATGCCCTGTTCCCGGAAGTATTCAAGATCAGGCTGGATGGGGCTTTGAGCAGCCTGGTCCAGTGGGAGGTTTCTCTGCCCATGGCAGGGGGGACTGGAACTAGATGATCTTTAAGGTCCTTTCTAACCCAAACCATTCTATGATCTTTGGTGATGAGTCAGTACCCAGCCTGGGTGCCTGTTTGGAATAGGACTGAAAGCTTTGCTCACCTTCCTCAAAGTCCTCACAATCCACACCAGCAAAATCCACCCTGACACAGGCATGACCGAAGGGCGGTTGCTTATCCTACCATAAGAGCCATTCTCTGAGATTTTGTTTGTGACTGGGACCCCGTGACCAGGCCTGTGTTGCTGCTGATGAGGTGCAGGTTGTACCTGGAGGCCTGGCTGCCCCAAACTCCTGGCTGCTCTTGCTCAGTGTGCAGTCCTAGAGGGAAGTCACTCTCTGTGGTGACAGGTCTCAAGTCTCTCTCAGCTGATGTGTGTGGCTGGGTGTGTGTTGAACATAACCTCCTTTAAAAGCTGTCAGTTACTTCAGGAACAGAGCAGAAGGCAGAGCTTTGACGCCAATCTCTGTTATTACTTGTCCAAGAAAAATGCATTGCTCATATGCTGTCTCAGACTTCAGCTGGTGAACAGCAGCAAGGCAGGGAGCTCTGACTGATTAGGCACTGGCCAGGATTTAAAAGGAAAAGTGTAAATCACAAACACATTCTTTCCACTTTCTCCTTTGGTTTATGTAAAGTTCATTGTATTTTTGAAAGCTATGAGAGATTAAAACATATTGAGGTGCTTCAGGTCAGCTGATTTGTGGAAGTCAGTTTATTCTCTGATAAATAAGCTCTTGACCATACATTTATTTGGAGAAATAAAGTACCTTTTGACGCCAGTATTTTAAAATAACTTTGCCCTTCTTGCTCACTTTTGTATCCCCTTTGAAGATCTTTTCTGTATAAACCATGATTCAGTATTTCCGAAGTGAAATTGCACATTCCCAGTTCTTTTTCTCACCCTTCTCCAGGGCATCAATATTCACTTAGCTAAGAAGATGATTGAAGACAGGAGTAGAGATTACATGAATGCACGACGTGTGGCAAAGGTACAGACTTCTGTTGACTTTTCTTCATTCTATTTAATTGTACAAACTAGGCTGAAACTTGGATCTTACTTTCAAATAAAAGTGTGTGTTAGATTAATAAGGTTGATATGCTAAAATAGTTGTATCAGTTTCGTAAAGCTAAAATAAGTTTAATGTGTTTAAATCTGCTGTTCAAAGCATCGCTTCTGTTTCAGGAATATGAGACAGTGATGAAAGGTCTGGACCGCAATGCTCCCTCTGTCCCCCCCCAAAATACCCCACAAGAGGCTCAGCAGGTAGACATGTGGAAGAAATACATCCAGTGGGAAAAGAGCAATCCTCTGCGTACAGAAGATCAAACTCTCATAACAAAGAGAGGTAATTAGATACTGCGCTAAGATGTGTAGAATTGTATTTCTTAGTTCCACTAATGCCCTCCAGCATAAGTAATGATGTGATTTAATGTTCAAGGATCATGCTGAAGCAGAAGTCACTCGACTTTCTTGAATTGTATTGAGTGTTTTGTTTAAACTACTCTTTCATTTTTGCTTGAGCCCAGCTGAAAGTAATACATGGATTCTGGGAGGCAGCACTACAGTTGTGTGCCACTGAGCTTTCGCTGGAGGTCAGGAAATGGTGGATCACAGCCTGATTTTATTCTTCCTGAAGCCCGATTCTGCTTCTTCCTCTGTGGAGGAGGCAGGTTTTAGCTGGTGGCTAAAGTTCCAGGCAATATAAAAGAACTGTAGTTGTGATCGTTGTATTCAAAGCCAATTGGCGTTAGTACTGCCACATTTATTTGCTGAGTTTTGTATTTCATACTTCTGTTGTGTGAGATGGTACCATTTCTATAGTAATATACAAGGAGTATTTCTTGCATTTCCTCCCCCCAGTTATGTTTGCCTATGAGCAATGCCTTTTGGTGCTGGGCCATCACCCAGACATCTGGTATGAAGCTGCACAATACCTTGAGCAATCTAGTAAACTGCTAGCTGAAAAAGGGGTAAGCACATTACCGATGGTTTTCTTCCTTATTCCATTGCTTTGACATGGTGTACTGTTAATTTTTCCTCAAATACTTAANCATGTTCAGAATTTTAAAATAGGGGCTATTTTAAAAAATAAAAGTAATTGCATACTATGTTGGTGTTGAGCAGTTTTAGGTTTGGGGTGGGTTTTTGGGCCTGATCTTGTGATTCCTTAAGTAGTGGGGAGGTGATTATCTCTTTATTGGAGCACTGCATGGAAGTTCACTGTGACTTTCCACACACACAAGATGTTCCATAGATTGGCCTTCATTGTCACAGATGCTGAACAATTATATTATCATACTTATTTTATAACAGGACATGAACAATGCTAAACTTTTCAGTGATGAGGCTGCTAATATTTATGAAAGAGCGATCAGCACTTTATTAAAGAAGAATATGCTTCTTTATTTTGCATATGCAGATTATGAAGAGGTGAGCAAAAACAGTGATGTACTGACATTAAAACCCAAAGACATCTCCCATCAATAATGTAATTTATTTGAAACATACTGAATACACAGAATTCTGTAGAATTAATTTACCGATTCTTCTAACCTTAACATCATTTAGTATTTCTGAGACTGAGCTGACAAAATGGAGAGGAAAAGCCCACAATATGAAATAAATTTTTTTTAAAAATCTCCTGTCTTTCTGCTTACACATTGACTGTATTTTTCAAATCACGGTGAAGCTGAAAGGCTGATAGGTTTACATTTACCAGAGCATCAGCTTCTTTCCTTTTAAATATGGGAATAAAGAATACATTTCCTGTCTAATTCTTGGGGGTTTAGTGTCTGTATTTGCATGGCTGTGAGGGAAGATGGGAGGCACTGCACACTGCAGCTCTCTTGAGAAGTCTCTTTACCCAGGCTACCACCCTGTTTCACAGCCTCTGTAATGAGTTGCTTTGGCCCCTGAACCATCAGGAATAAAGGCCGTTTCCCACTGATCAGATGAGGACTGTGGAGTCCGCTGCAGGATATACTTTGCCAACTTATCATAACATGGAAGAGTCTTTGCAGGAAGATCCTGAGGACAACAGCAAAAAAAGCCCCTTGCCCTTAAAAGAAAAAGGCTTCCTTGGCTTTTGGTGTGGCTACTGGTATCCTAAGCATACTGGCTGTTTAAGTGTTTTAAGGTTGCACAACACAACTCGGAGGGCTGCGGCTGGCAGGGAACAGAACGGATTGTTTGAAATGCGTGGGCTGGAGAGTGACGCAGGTGGTTTTCCCAGCTGTCTGCACGTTACTTCTAGACAGAGGTCTTACCCCAAACACCTACAATGGCAGTTCTGCCACGGTATTGCTAAATTAGAAAAAGACTTTTGAGACTCTTGAAAAGCACGTATGTAAGCACTACTGAGAAATTACTGTGGGAAGTAAGGAAATGACTACGCAAGACAAAAAATTCATGTGATCAAAGGGACTGACGTACATACTGTTCAACTGGGGAGAATAAGGAAACAAAAATTTTCCATTTTTTTCTTCAGACTGATTTTTTCATTCTCACAAGTGATTTGTAATAATATTACCAAGCAGTCTGTGCTTCGTTTTTATTTACCTAGAGCCGAATGAAGTATGAGAAAGTACACAACATATATAACCGACTCCTGGCTATTGAAGACATTGATCCCACTCTGGTAAGAGGATCCTTAGTATTGAGTTTTTCCACATGTGCGTGGGTGGTCACCTGAGTACATCTAAAGAATGGGGAAGTGCTTACACAAGTTCATTAGGTCACAAGGAGGATTGAGCAGGTGGAGTACTGAGATGACAGAATTAGATTAACATTTCATCAAGATTGATAATTACAGCCTTTTAATACACTTAGGTACACTAAGTCACGTGCGCTTTTCTTCTCTGTCTCTTTTGGAAAATCTCTTAAAACAAGCGATGAAGTTACAAGATATTAAAGATTTCATGACGCAGCTCGTAAGAATTGGTGTATGTTTTGTTGGCTCAACTAAAATTTCATTTTGCCTCCCCTTGACTGATCCAAAGCACATTGCTTTCACCCCTTGCTCTGCCTACAGAGAAAAAGTTTGCAAATAAATTTGTAACGCATCATAATAAGTATCAAAGAGTATTGTTGTACATCTGCTTAAGTTACATAGTAAACAACATAGTCTGTAGCACTGGTACTGAACAAATGGTGCAAGAAGTAGCCTGCCCTCAAGAAGTTATTTAGTTTATAAATAGACACAATAGAGCATGAGAAGGAAAAAGAAGGTGTGAAGTCTAAAATTAAGCAACAGGTCAGTGCCAGAGGAAAAGTTTCCATTTACTGACACGGTCTATTCATTGAATGCTTCCCAGCATACACGTTTTCTGAGAAGCCACGTGCCAGTTCCCCCTGTTTGAGGCATGGTGTTAATTGTGATCTAATTCAAAGTGGAGGACAGCTAAATCCCAAAGAAATGCAAATCACAAATTGGCTACTGAATTAAATAGTACTTTGATTATTTCCTTGATCAGGTATAAATATTTGCAGGCAGCACTATTTGTATCTTGGATTGTATAATGTACAGTACAATGCTTTATCAGGCCCTTTGACTGTTCTTTAGCCTTATGGATGTCTTAACTTTATGGGGAAGTTACCGTTTTTACAGTAAGTCTCTAGTTCTCTGAAGGCACCAGCTTATGTAAATTACATTAATTTGTACTTATCTGTGTGTTAACTATTGTCATTTCAGGGGATCAATCTTAGGTATATTCCATTTTAAAAAAAAATATATATATAAAAAGCCTTGCCTTGGTATTTCTAGCAAAACAGCATAAAGCACAACACAGTCTTGTTTCTATTATGACTTATTAGCTGTATTTTGTGAGTAAAGATTATTTCAGATATAGTAAAAAAACTTTATTATGTCCTAGTATTCTTTGTTTAGCACTGATACTATATAACTATTAACATGCACCTTAGGTTTATATCCAATATATGAAATTTGCGAGGCGAGCAGAAGGCATAAAATCTGGAAGAATGATATTTAAGAAAGCAAGAGAAGATGCCCGGACCCGCCATCATGTCTATGTTACAGCAGCTTTAATGGAGTATTACTGTAGTAAGGTAATCAGAGATGCTCAATTCGATATTAGTATCAGGAGAGTGTGTAGCTCACTGAAACTAGTAACTTTTTTTTTTTTTAATGTCTGCAGGATAAATCTGTGGCCTTCAAGATTTTTGAACTAGGACTGAAAAAATATGGGGACATTCCAGAATATGTACTGGCATATATTGACTACCTTTCTCACCTTAATGGTAAGCTTTACACTTTGAGAGGTCTAATGAAGCATTAGTTTGCCTTCTCTGGGAGTTTAGGGTCAGGCCAAGTTCTTTATATTTTCGGTTTCATTCTTCTTGGAGAGCAATGGAACTTCTTCATAAAACTCAGCAACTAATGTGGGAAAAAAAAACATCCTGCTGTTTTGTCCTTTCTGAGGTTCCAGAGGTGCATTGACATTAAATCTTGATTCCACTGAATAGAGGAGAGTGAACTTTCCAAATTACCGCTCGCTTGCATTACAGCATTTTTACAGCCTCTGCTAGGAACTCCAAGGGAGAACTCCAAGAAATCTAAATCCCAAGGAAAACGATGAATAGGAGGTTGAAATCAGCAGGAGAGGAGTGATGGGTTAGTTGGTCTCTACTAGAATTAATTTAAACTCTCTCTCCACAAATACATAAGATGAGCAAGGTACAAAAGCAATATTGTGAATATTGGTCCTGCTTGGAAGTGGCTGGGGAGCCAGTTTGCCATGCGAGGAGCAGGGCAGGGGCAAGGCATGCTGCTGCTCCCGGCCTGAGGGGAGCCCCGGGCAGGAGGTGGTGGTGGCAGTGGAAGGTCTCTGAGTGAGATTCCCTGGTGCAGGAGTTAATATGTTAAAAGAAACCTGAGCTGCTGTGGGGAGCAGGGGCTGGCACAGAGCTTTGCGTGGAACTCTCCTGACCTGTGTTTCATGGGGAATTGGAGAAGGAGGAGGAGAGTGGTTCATCTCGGGTTCTTCCCCTGCACAGTCCTGTCTGCCAGGTACTCGTTAGATTTTCGTATTTCTTTGGGTATTCTTCACACATTCAGTAACTGAGCTCGGTACTTGTAGTATAACAACACCGAGATGTAGCATGGTCTGGATTTTATTATGGGTTGCCAGCTCAATTTTGTGAGCCTGACTCTATGCCATTGGTGTGAGTGGCGGCTGCAGCATTTTCTGAGTCTCCCAGCGTGTTCTGTAGGCACCAGGTACATGAATCTCTCCTGTCAGACTATGGTACCTTTTTTGCAGGCTCTGAAAGTTTGAAAAGAACTCTTTCTTTCTTCCTGTGAGCTGTAAACAGGGAAATTTTTTTCAAGTCAAAATATATTTAATTTTGCAAGAAATGATTTGAGGTTTACATGAATAATGGAAATGCCTTTCCATAGATTGCCATCAGAAAAAAAATATCTCAAAACTTGATGGTGTATTGCTCTGTCTTAGCAACCCAGCAGGTTTTCCAAAAAACCAAGAAAATTGATCACTAACCTTTCGTAAATACAAGATATGGTAAAATAGGCAGGGCAAGAGACAGGGCAGAAGCTGGCAGTTCTAAGAACAAACCCACCGACCGCTCCTTTCCCCCAGCTGGTAACGTACAAAGGCTGAGAGCTCATTGGGAACCAGGTCTAATAATTTTGGAGGGACTACTGAGGAATATACAAGTATATTAAGATTGCCCTAATTTAAAAGGGAAGTAATGAGTTGAAAGGCCAAACCTAAAATGAACTGAGATATGCTGTTGCGATAATCAAAGCAAATGGCAAAAGATGCCAAGCAATAGCTGTGCTGTTATAAAAGAACCTGTATTAGGACCAGTTTGCTGCTATCACCAAAAATAGACTTTCAAATAACAAATTGACTGTGCAATTTAACATAGGTAAAGTTTTATGCAGGTGTTCAGATTTTTGGGTTTTTTTTCTACTTTACTAAACTTCAAATCCAGGTATCAGAATGTCAGCTTTATATTGAATTCGGTGTACACATTTCTTTGAATGGAAATGATTTTAAAATTGTCTTTAATATATTATACTCAGTGTGATTTTTCTTTTTTTCTTTCTGCTTTTAAAGAGGACAATAATACAAGAGTTTTGTTTGAACGAGTTTTAACTTCAGGGAGCCTTCCACCTGAGAAATCTGGGTATGTCTGCAAAAGCAGTTTCACTACACTAAAAAAAGATACATAAACCCTTTCAACTACAAACATCCCAAAGAAACTAGAAAAATAAAGAGCAGGACATAATTAGGTACAGATGTTCCTTCCCCTCTCCGTGCTGTCTAATATAGCGAGGTTGTGACAGATTTGTGAAAGTCCCTATCCCACTTGCAGTGAAATTCATTAATTTGTTGACTTTAAAACCTCATCGGGGCAGGATTTTTGAGGACAGAGTGCAGAATCCTCCCGCGCAGTAGGGATTGGAGGGTTTGAAGAGGTTTGGGACTAATGGCACGTGTCGCTCGCCAGACAGATGCGGGTGATGGATGGGGAGAGGGGGGTGGAGAACACCTTTCAGGAGCTTTATACTGGAGAAGGTGAGTCAGGAATTTGCTGAGGAGAATGCTGAACACCTCCCAGCCAACTGGAAATACAATAGTGACAGAACCAGACCAGACTTGGGTCAGCCACTCACCGCCACATTTGCATGACTGCTTTTTACATTTACTTCTCTGAAAAGATGCTCACCAAACCCTTTGTGGTCCAAGCATTCGTCACTGTTAATCTGGTGGACAAAGGCATCGAACCTAAGAAATGGAACATGGCATTGCTGTGCACATTCATTCTCCGCTTCAGCTCTCACCTTTGGTGAGAAATATTTTCATGTCCATTTTAAAAGTGAGAAAACCCAAGAATTTAAAAGCTGAACCTTCTGAAAAGGTGTCCTCCACAGCTAAATTGAAAGTTCAATCAAATCCAGAAATGTGGTCAGTTGTTGCTGAAGTTATATATGAGAGTTTCTACACAGAAATAAGCAGTAACTATATATATACATATTGGGCTATATAAAATTCTGAAGTGCTCACCAGACCATGCTTGCCTAAGCAGCTGAACTAAATCATAATCTGTGTTGACAAGTCCTTCACGTATTAGGATGAGAGTGAAATTCTGTGTGGCGGGATGAGTAGAGCCTATTTGCACGTCTTGCGTCGAGGATAAAAGCTTACCTCGAATGCTGGAGTCACTTACTCCCGTAATCCGTTCCTTTTCAGAACAAAGTCCTGTACAATCCATTAGATTGAAAGCTTTCACAGCAATACGTAGGGCACTGGGAAGGTGACGCACGTTAGAGACGCATCAACAATAAATGAGAGAAATCTGTGTTCCCAGATAGCTCCTTTGAATCTCTCCTCTGGTGTTTTTTGGTTGGGTTGTGATCAGTAACTCTTCCTCCTTCACCAACTGGCTGCTTGTCTGTTCTTTTACAGGGAAATCTGGGCTCGGTTTTTAGCTTTTGAAAGCAACATTGGTGACCTAGCTAGTATATTGAAAGTTGAAAAACGGAGGTTTACGGCATTCAAGGAAGAATATGAGGGCAAAGAGACAGCTCTGCTGGTAGACAGGTATAAATTCATGGATTTGTACCCTTGCTCTGCTAGCGAACTGAAGGCTCTTGGTTATAAGGTGAGTGGATGAGAAGACTTACTGTTAGTGTGTTCAGTCCTAGCAAACTTAAGCAATTCCTCGTGTGGGACTTGTCTTACACTTTTCTCCCTCGGTAGACAAGCAGGTAAAACAGGCCTTGTGTGCCTCCTCCTCCTCGTCTTGCTCGGCAGCAAAGTGCCAGGTGCTGTGGGCCAAGGGCAGAGAGGAGTGAGGAACACGACTCACGGGTGCAACTTCACACATTCGTATTTACCTCTCCTCAGCCCACGGAAAGGCCCATGTGTTAGTGCCGTGGCCGCTCGGGTACACGCCTGCGCTGCAGACTTAACCCTGAGCTGCTTCAAACCCCACAATTCTTTGGGAAGGTTGTAGAGTGGGGTCAGCTGGGTGACACGTGGCCGGCTGCCCTTCCGCTCCAGGTGGCGAAACTACTCGCTTTGTTGAGAACCACATGAAAGCTGACATCCTGCAGTCCCACAGACTGCTGCAAACCGCTCAGAATTATCTACAGAGATCAGGGGCTGCCTGCTTTTTTTCCACTTGTTTATTATGTTTCAAGTGCTTGCTGCTGCTGGTCAGAATTCAAAGTCTAGGCCAGAGAACCGTATCTGGTGGTCTCTCATCTCATTTCCAACCACATCTATTTTAACGACTGCTTTAGTCGTGTGGAAGGCCATAACAATTTGGGAAACCATTAGAACAGAATAAAATGTTGATTTTTAATATTATTTTTAAGCATGATGTAAAATAGGCTGCCAGGGAATCCAAAACAGCTCTGCTGGAGGAACTGCTGTTTCTCGATCGCATGAACTGTTGGTTCCTGTCTCCAAGATAGTGCCTCGGCTTCCATTTATTTCTTAGAGAGAAAAGTAATTTTTGAAAAATAAAGAAGTCATCAAAGTTAGCAAAGCAGCTGAGCTGTTCGTCTTCACACAGTTGTAAAATAACCTGATGGGTGGAAATAAGAGTCCCGTTGAGCCACTGAATACCTGTAATGCAGTCGGAACAAAGTGAATTTGAAGTTGCAGGTGTGCTTACAAGAGGAGTTTTGATGTCTTGATAAATGCACGCGAGGCGGCGTGTACCCACGATGAGTCAGCCCTTGGGCTCATTCCTGCTGCCTGCAACGTGCCAAAACAGAATCCCGTTGGAACTGATGCCTGTCGTGCCTGCTGACTGCCTTATGCTTTGCTTTCTTCTCCAGCTGAAGCAATCTAGGGAATGAAATGAGTGAGAAATGATAGTTGTGAAGGCCTAATGGGCCGCACCTGTTCTCCTAAATATTTTCAACCTAAAAAAAAGGGGCCACTCAAAAATGACAAATACGGTCCCATTCGGTAACGAAAACAAGTCTTTCCACTCCCAGCTGGGACACTGTAGGACTAAAATGTTTTAATGAAAACATGCAAGTCTTGCCCAGATGGTCTTCTAAGAGGACATCTGAAATTACAATGATGACAAAGTGAGGATAAGCAACTGTTTTGTTCTGTAATTTAAACAAGCAACGTGACCCTGCCGGGTTCAGTGCTCTCTAACTGGCTTCCGCAGGACGTCTCCCGTGCCAAGCTGGCAGCCATCATTCCCGACCCCGTGGTTGCACCTTCCATCGTGCCTGTTCTCAAAGACGAAGTAGACAGAAAACCTGAATATCCCAAACCGGACACTCAACAAATGATTCCCTTTCAGCCGAGACACTTAGCACGTAAGTCAGATCTTCCCTGGGAACTGCTTAGGCTTTACCTGACGGCAAGTGCTTAACCTGTGCGTGTAGCAAAGCTGATCACAGAGACTTCAGTCTCTGAGTCTTCAGTCATCTAAACATGTACTTAAATTTTAGGCTGTTATTTAACTGGATTGCTAAAGGCATATATGTTTGACTCACTAAGGTCACATGGAAATAAATACAAGCAGGTTGGGCTCTGGTAAACGGTAATAAGCTGTTACACACACTGCTTATAGACTTCAGATCACTGAGTAAACAATATGTAATTAGAGGCAAAAGTGACAGGTTAGTAATTATTTGCATCAAGTAGTAATGCTGCCAGAGCAGTTGAAGCCCAGCTGTCTTGTGCTGCCTTCATGGTGTTTTTCTTCCCACAGCTCCAGGTTTACATCCCGTCCCGGGAGGTGTATTTCCTGTTCCACCAGCAGCTGTAGTTCTCATGAAGCTCCTGCCACCTCCTGTTTGTTTTCAGGTTTGTTTTAATGAATACTGTAAACTTCAAGAAGTTGTAGAAGAGATTCTGTTTCGACAGAAGCGCAGTTTGTATCACTCCATTGAAAATAATCTCCTAAACCTTTTTCTTTTTTTCTCTTTTAACAAATCAGGGTCCCTTTGTTCAAGTGGATGAGCTCATGGAGATCTTTAGAAGATGCAAACTGCCAGACAGTAAGTTATTTGTTCGTTCTGGAGTCTGTGCTAGTGCCACATATGACTTTGTTTTACATATGGATATTACTGTCTAAAACCCAGACCTCATTTACAGATGTGTAATTATTATTTAAGAGTATATTATTGAATTGGCTGCATTTGTAGGTTGGAGCCTACAGAGAGATGTTTGTACATTTAAGCTTGGGGAGATCAACAAAGAGCTGAAAATCACCAGCTGCTACTTTAATAGCATGGTGGTGGTAACCGTTAAAAGAAAGAAATGAAGATTTTCAGAATATCCCTTGAGAGCAGGAAGGTGATCTTTCTATCAGCATTGGAACTGTAACATGAAATGACAAATTTGCAGCGTGGTACGTTCGTGGGGAGCCATAACTGAATGCACATTGGTGCAGCGCTTCAGAACGATTCAAGAACAGTGTTTTCTGAGAAGGTGGAGTTCTGAAGTATAAAAAGAGGACGGATCTGTGCTTCAGGCATCAAACTACAGCACAGGATAACATGGCACTTTTCACCCCCTCTGTTAGTTTAAGATGCAAATGATTAGAGAATGCCAGGATTTAGAAATGAAAAGAAAACACCTATTCAAATGATACATGGTGGGTTTTAAGCTTTCTCTGTGCATCAGCAGAAAGTGACTGGCTCTGCATGCTTTGGGGTGAAACACGAGCTAGCTCTGCTCCTTCCCCAGTAGACTCTCCTGTTTTATTAAGCTTGCAAATGTCCTCAATACTTGTGTAAAGGGAGGTCTCCAGCGGAAGCAGCAGCGTTTGCTTTCTAACTGGTGTTTGCCGTCGCTCGGTGGTTTAGAGAGTTGAGATTTTGCTCTTAACATTTGTAGACCAGGGCAGGAAAACGTCTCACATTCCAGAAATCTCCAAAACGTATCTTTTCTCTTGGTGTCCCTGGTTTGCAGGCTTATTTCTAATCAGGGAATTTAGCTGCCCAAATGAACTTAATCTTTTTCTCTCTCTGAAGCTGTTGATGAAGCTGTACGAATAATTACCGGAGGCCTACCTGAAATAGCTGTGGAAGGCAACGGACCTGTGGAAAATAACGCTATGCTCAATAAGGCTGTTAAGAGGCCACATGAAGATTCTGACGACGATGAGGAGAAAGGATCTGTAGTTCCCCCCGTACACGACATTTACAGAGCACGGCAGCAAAAGAGAATCCGGTGAAACAAGTTTGGAGCTCTACTGGGCTAGACAAAGACTTGCGTTGAGTCCGTCAGTCTCTGAAACGTCCAACATGCAAAAGGGACAGCTGCAAACAGAAAAATCTTGACAATGGTTTTGTTACTGTGGTGCCTCTTCTCCCATATGGTTCTCCATCCAAAAACGGCCAGAACAACCTTAGAATGTGCTCTGAACAAAACTAGGTTTGCAAAACCAAAAGCGCAAAATGTCAAAACTGCATTTTGTTCTTCAAGGGTGTTCACATCAACCACGTGGAATCTTGTGGGGTTTCAACAGTTTTATTTTAAAAACTGGATGGCTTATACTTGTGAAGCATTTTTAATTCACGTTTTCTGGAAAACAGTTGTTCTCAGTTTGTTCATGTAGTGTCCTGCCTTATTGTTCATTTTTATTTATGGCAGAATGTATGGAATCTGTTTTGTAGTTGAAAATGGAAAAAACCATTCCTTTAAAATAAAAAGGATATCCATAACATCATGCCTCATTCCGGTTTTATTCAAACACAACAAGTTACTTCTTAAATATTACTCAGCCACTTCAAAAGCGATGTTAATAGAACCGTCACAGGCAATGGATCAGAGCGTACATATTAGAATTAGCTTTTTCTCCACTTGTCTAGAGGATACACTGTACTTTTGCTTTGGATTCTGTGACTGTTTCAAGAAGACAGCATTGTGAGACAAACTCGGTACCTCTTGCTAATGTGGATTGGCCAGGAGTCCGGGCTAACACAGTCTGGCCCTGGATCACTGCATTGGTCTCCCAGTTCCTGTACAAAGCTCAATGGTACCTATTAGCTACCCTGTTTCACCTGTTGTTTTCAAACCAGCCAACAAAAACATCCGATGAACTTTCCAGGCGGTTTCTATGCACAGGTTAGACTTTAACTTGTAATTGACTATTTGGAGTTGCACCCTGGTAAGATGAGAAGCAGCCCCCTGGGGACTACAGGAAATTCAGATACTTGGGCAAGTTGGAAGCCGCTCCCGCCACCAGCAGCAGAGGGTGACTAAAGGGTGAACAACCATCTGGATGACAACAGAAGCCTTCTCATGGAGGTAGGGTCTGGCCTTACCAACCTTAAATTACTTTTCTGCTTTGCCCCTGAATCAGATCTCCCTATTTCTTTTGAAAGGGATGGAGAGAAACTATTTGTCAACCACTATCACTAAAAAAAACAACCTGGGAACGTCACAAACGTGATTTCTGCTCCCAGGCATTTATTAGTGTCTCTTCAGTTCGCTACCGTTGGAAGGCTTCCAGCAGCCCCTGCCCCATAGGCGCTCCTTCCTCCTGGGTGCAGCCCCAGAGGTCAGACTGGAGCCAGAGGTGAGCACTGCACTTCTTTTCTAGGAGAACCCTTAGGATCAGACCCCTGGCTGCCAGGCGAGGTGGGAGGTGCAGTACCCACCCTGCGAGCCATAGGCACGCACGAGGGGCAGCGCAGCCCACGCTGCTGTGTCAGCACAAGCAGGAATTGGCCGTCACTGACATCTGGACCCTGAATTCCAGACCTGGGAGCAGCCATCGCCTATATTAAGCGAGTACAGTTTTATCTATTGCTAACGTGGTGCCACTCGCTCTGGCATCAGTCACATACTCTTCAAAGCCTCTTCTACTCGCGGTGTTTCACCACGATGTTGTTCCCTCTCGCATCCTTGAGCTCATCCCCTACAGCATCTCTAATTTTGTAGTATGCATAATTCACGGGGACTTTTAAAGGTAGCTTCTAGGCACTACTCAGAAATAAAGTAACAGCAGCAGTTTATAACTTCTGCAACTCATTTAACAAAAATGAAAACTGCTTTGTTTTAGTTACTATTATTTTTTTTAACGTACCTAGCAATAACTGCATTAATGTTTTGGAGCTGCCCAGCCACGGGCTGTATTTTGAGGTGGGTCCTGCACCCAGTAACCAACACTGCAGCTGCAGCAGTCTTGAAGACCTCTGTAGCATCCTTTGCCGAGTCACACAGCGAAGCGGACCACACCAAAAACCTACTCCAGACTTTTTTGTGTGGCAAACCAACTGACTCGCCTTTGAGTTACCAAAGTAAGTAAAATGGATGCCTATCTTTGAATCTGAGTGTATTCACAGCCAAGAGAAAAATCCCTAGTCTGAGCTGGTGATCTCTTACAGGATTTTGGTGGGGTTATTTTCCCTTGGGAAGGGGGTTTGTAGTAAGTGAGAGACAATTTGTTTTATAGCTGCACAAGCTAATAGGGAATAAAAGGTCTTACTCATAGAACAGGTAGAGTTGGAAGGGACCTTAAAGATCATTGAGTTCCAACCCCCTGCCACGGGCAGGGACACCTCCCACCAGACCAGGTTGCTCAAAGCCCCATCCAGCCTGACCTTGAACACTTCTAGGGATGGAGCATCCACAGCTTCTCTGGGCAACCTGTGCCAGGGTCTCACCACCCTCACAGTGAAGAATTTCTTCCCACTATCTAATCTAAATCTCCCCTCTTTCAATTCAAAACCATTACCCCCCGTCTTATTGCTACACTTCTTGACAAAGAGTCCCTCTCCAGCTTCATCCCCCTTCCTCCAAACTCAGTGCAGCTGTATCCACACTGACATTTAAAGGAAAACTAGAAAGGGGAAGCATCAACCCTGATTCATAATCAAGTGCTTGCTTCTGGAGGTCCTATTATTTTGGTTGGCTCGTTGATTAATAAAATGAACCTGGATGTTAGAAATAAAAGGGCCATTTACTTAATTTTTAAATTTTAAAAATAAATAAATATGTCAAGGAAGACAACATATTCTGTTTTGGATAGTCTGGTACTTGGGACACGTTGTTTCTAACTATGAATTTTGCTGTCATAAAATCATCAAAATTTGATTACTGCAACACAGCATTGTGCTCAACTACAGGAAAAATTCAAATGTACTTACCTCCTCGCTGGGCCTCAGATTGCAGTAAGGCTCTAGGATCACAGAATGATGGAATGGTTTGGGTTGGAAGGGACCTTAAAGATCATTGAGTTCCAACCCCCTGCCACAGGCAGGGACACCTCCCACTAGACCAGGTTGCTCAAAGCCCCATCCAGCCTGGCCTTGAAGACCTGCAGGGGTGGGGCATCCACAACTTCTCTGGGCAGTCTGGGACAGGGTCTCACCACCCTCACAGCAAACAAATTCTTCCCAATATCTAAACTAAATCTCCCCTCTTTCAGTTCAAAACTGTTCCCCCTCATCCTATCACTATACTCCCTGATAAAGAGTCCCTCCCCATCTCTCCTGTAGGCCCTTGTTAGGCACTGGAAGGCGGCTATAAGGTCTCCCTGGAGCCTTCTCTTCTCCAGGCTGAACAACCCCAGCTCTCTCAGCCTGTCTTCATAGGAGAAGTGCTCCAGCCCTCTCAACATCTTTGTGGCCTCTCCTGGACTCGCTCCAAGAGGTCCATGTCCTTCTTATGTTGGAGACCCCAGATGTGGATGCAGTAACCCAGGTGGGGTCCAACTGCTTTTGATGCAGCCCAGGATACGACTGATCATCGAACTCTTCTGCGAACACTCATCTATACAAGATGTAGCTAATTAAATTCAAGACCTACAAATATTTAAAGTTTCAAGAACATTTCTAAAAAGAAAAAAAAACATCTTCTACTGAAAATATTCCCTGTGTGTTCAAACTAACATTAAATCATTCACTTCTCACAGTACATTAAAGTCACTCATACTCCCAATAGTGCTCTGCACTTCTTGGATATTTTTGAAGACATGATTGAATATGCAACCATCTTCAGTTGTAGTTCTACAAAACAAGTAAAATCTTCAGCCTAAAGTTTCATACACTTTAAATCCACCTTCTGAAAATGACAGAGGATTTACTTTAAAATTAGTATTTCACATAAAAAGGAGGAAACAACTAGCAAAAAAAGGTAAGAAATGCAACTTTTATCAAAACATTTTAGCTCTGCCCTTCTGAAGTCTTTACAAGAGATAAATACAGCTGCAATGTATAAGATTGCCACCTTTGGAAGTACTGTACATAGCAGAGGACAGTTACCCAATAACCAGAAAATTTGCTACAAAAATATATTATGTGTTTTGTAACATCCGCAGGTAAACAGCAAAAAAATGCTATTAAAAATGCAGGAAAAACTAGTAGGCTGCCACACCGACCACGTTACAATAAAGTGCTGTTTGGCTTTGTTTTTTTTGGCTGTTAACGTTTCTCTTATCTAGAATTTTAGCTTACTTCTGAAGTCTTCAAGGAAAGATTTTTTTTAAAGCCAAATCGCCCCTTCCGGGAAGGACCGTTGCTAATCTGCTCTGGGCTAATTAAACTAAACTCACGGTAAATTAGAGTAAAATGCCCTAAAATGAGCCACTCAGATACAAAGTTTGGTTCTTACCCTTGTCCTCCCTACCATCAGCTGAAAAATCTAAAAATTGCAGCCAGAACACTACCAAGACCTCCCCAGGTTGCATATTGACACTGAAAACGCATCTCTCTTTCACCGTTTACCTCAGAACCCCTCTTGCATCTCCTGTATCTTCCTCATCAGTCACCACTAGTGAATTAAAGGGAACCAGTATTTACACGGAAAGCTGTTTTCCTAGACAAATATTGGTGCAATTTTTTAAAGTAGCCGACAAAGTTAATACCGTATTGGCAGCACACAGACTGGTTTTATGGTTCTTCTGGCTTCCCTACAAGTCGGGATTCTTCCTTAGTCAGTATTTTGCCAAGAACTACATCATAGTAAGGGCTGAAGACCATTTTGTTGTAGTTGACGAGACGAACATACTTGACAGCAATTTCTTCCAGCTCTCTTTGAATAGGGCCTAATCCTCCAGGAACGGCGGGCAACGACTTCTGGGGCGTAGACGCAAGATAGCTCTCCAGAAACTTTTGAATTCGAGAATCTGGAAAAATCGGACCAAGGGGTTTGGGTTGTTTTCAAAACTATTAGAAATAGTGCCATCTCATGTAAAATACAGAAAGCCTGAACACAGGAAAACGAGCATTTGAAACGGGTTAAATGAGAAACCGTGCGTGACATGCCACCGACAGCGTTAGAAAGACAGAGGAGCGCTCCCTCGAGAGCAGAGGGTTTTGGCCCAAGCGTACCTATTAGCTGGCAAATGGTGTTATCTGGGTTGGCCGCTGCTTGGATTTGTCCTTTAAGTACAGTCTCTCTCTCAGCTGAGAAGGGTGTAAAGCCGTGCTGGGACAGGCAGCTGTTCACTTCAGCACACACCTTTTCACCAATGGCAGCCAAAGACTCCTTCAGGTTAAAGGAACTAGAGAATGTGGAGAAGAGCGTTATGTAGCTGTTTCGGCTATTCCCTTTTTTCTCCACCTCTTAAAAACAAGCTATCCAACTCGAGTTGCCTTATTTGGCAAATGTAATGGGAGAAGTGCAACACAGATAAAGGCCAGAACTACAGAGAATAATACATTTTATGAAAAATAAAGTTGAGATATAAATCAAGGAGGTTGGACAGCATTAAAGGTTTCCAGCCTGAACAATCCATGCAAATAAGAGCTGACTTTTCTATTACACAGACAGCTCTGCCTGATGTAAAAACCAGTTATCAGCCCAGAATGCATACAGCCATCACTGGAAATCCACAAGCAGCTCACTGTACCACAATCCCATTCTCGAGGGAGCCTGGCACAAACCGTGAGCGTGGCTGGCTGCTTGCACTCACGTGTGCCAACCAGGCACCGTGAAAAACATACTCTGAAAAAAAAAGCTCATGTACTTACCAGAAGAGAACAGAGCATGAAAAAAAACGGTGCTGTGTGAGTAAGCTGCATGAAAAGTGCCAGCCTGGGCACAGGAAAAGCCTTCACCGCTTCCTCTACACATTCTGGGTCCACAGCCAGAGAGGGGCTTAAACTAACTGTTTACTGGGATGAAAATGGGCCTACCCCTCCTCGGTGTGACTAGGATTAGTCAATACTCACGAAAGATGCATTCCTGTCAGCAGCACCTTGACAGTGGCTTTGATTTTCTCAGCAAATCCAGGCACATCACTGAGTGCGGAGCCTGCTGCGCTGAACGTGACCAGGAGGACTGTCCCAGCCAAGAGGAGCTGCTCCAGCTCCAGCTGGATTTCCTGGAAGCGGGACTGGTCCATTAGCACTGTCTGCAAAGAATGAGGAAGCCAGCACAGAATAAAGTGAGAACGCTGGGCTGTGAAGTGACATGGTGGTGCCTATCTGTTCACAGCAGTGAAGACAGGACACTGAAAAGAGCAAGCAACACATGCTCAGCAGGTAACAGGAACAAAATGGAAAGAATTAACTCCCCTTTTCCAACTAAATAAGTTTCAATACTGAACCAGTAAGTATCTAATAGAAGAGCTACAAGAGCTCCCAATCGAGAGATAAATGTTTTAGTATTGTACTTGCTGCAAGGCTACAAATCCAAACAGCTTCTGTTACATCCCAGAAACAGAAAAGTAGAACAAGCACAGAAATCAATTTTTCTGTTAAATACCTACTTCTGGAAAAGGCCTGTTGGCATGATCCCACTTGAGGAGCTTCAGATAGGCCTGATTTTGTACAGCAGCAGGACACAAGGCAGTAGCTCCACCAGTGGCACCATCACTACTACAGTGTGGAGGCAGTGTCTTACATCTCAGCTTCACAAGATCATCTGCTGCTTCTTGCAACCACCTTGTGACGTGGTCTAAAGAATCTGGAGGAGCAGGAGGAAGAAAAAAAAATCTTGTTAAGAAAATTCCTCTTCAAAGTTAGGTTCTTCCACCAATAATTTCCAAATAATCCCATTAGTTACTATGAGGAATACCCCTGATATCAGTTCTTGAGATGCCATTTCATTTATTGCATTAAGCAGAACATCTAAAACAAAATGAAAACCACACAGCTACAGGAAATTGGAGGTGAGCTGATGCTACCTAATTATGCCCTACACTGTATTGAAATGAAACTAAACTCCAGTGTACTAAGCACAGAACTGCTGTTCCGGTGGTTTTTTTTCAAACCACAGTTTTGGGGCACAAGCTGTCATTTACCATATGAATTCTAGAACTTATAAGAAAATCTGGTTTCTTTTCACAGTCTACAAGCAAAGACAAGCAGTTTACTGGGAGATCAGAGGGGAAGAAAGAAAGGAACAAAGTCATACTTGGCTGTTTCTCAAGAAACTCCTGAAACTTCTTTCTTTCATATTCAGCAGGCTGCTGCATTAATTTTGGCCTAATACTACTGACAGCGAAGTTTGCCATATCCATTTTCATTAGGTCTAACACAGAGAAAATTGCTCTAGACAAACAAACAGAAAAAGTTATTCAAGGCTGCAGATGTTTAAGAGGTACTATATACAAGATTTATTACACATTGTCTAAGGAAAGAGCATAAACATGCATGGGAAACATGAACAGGGTGCTTAACAATTTAAGAGCACGAGACAGCAAGAAAGCTTGAGCAAGTACACACACGCGTGCATGTGCCTCTCCCAACTAGGAAATAAAACTTGCTCCCCTGTAAAAAAGCCTCCATGGAATTAACTTTACTAGCTCCATAGATTATATATTTCCCAGGATGTGCAATATTGGATGTTGAATACATATAAAGACATCTGGATTTCCAAGCTTGCATACTATCTTTGTTGGCAGCCTCCAAGCCCAACCTCAGCGGGAAGTGAATAATCAAACCCAAGGGGAAAATAAAAGGAAAAAAGAACCCAAAACCCAACCTTAATTTTAAAGCAACCTAATTCCTGCTGGCAATATTTCTGCCAAGTCAATCCTGAAGTCTTGGAAGTTTATCAAATTAGAAAAAAACAAGGCTAATGAAATTTCTTCTAACTATTGAGACCTTGAGCTGTTGAACCGATAAGATGGTGACAAAGCAGAAGCGCCTGTGCCCCCAGATGTGGTACACACTCCCTTTTGAACAGAAAGGGTACTACACAGGGAGTGGGGCAGGAGTAAGAGAGCCACATTGGGCGGAAAGGAAGAACTGGTCGGAGAACAATAATACTTTTTTCCTATGCTCCTCCTTGCTTCGATATTAAATTTGAATACAAACTGAGCGTTCACCTGCTATCGTAAACCCTACATGCATTTGGCATTTGAGAAAGTGTCCTTCAGTGACATGCAGTGGCCAGACAAATACTCCAATTGACCAGAACAAAGAAGGTCCTTGTTAAAGACTTCTGGAGAATCTCTCCCCTTCACGCCCACAGCTATATCCCTTTCCCTATCACTCTTTTTGCTACAAAGATCTGCAGGTTGCACTGCTGGAAAACTGCCCCCAGTGTCTCCCCATCTAAAATTATTTAAAGGAGTCTCAACATGACTAATAAATATCATTTCTGTACCTGAACAGAGGAACTATTTCATTAATATCTTTCAGTTTCTTAATTTCTTCATCTCGAGCTGGAGCACAGAGTGTCCCCATCATCCCAATAACGAACTCAACCAACTTAGAAATGTCAAGGGCCCCATTCTCTGCCTCTTGTTTTATCAAATCCAGATCAAGAACTTCTGTAATCTGGCTTCTCAGTCTAGTGTGACCAGGCAACAAGAAAGACAGGAGATTCTGAAATGGAAATTTTTTTAACAGTCCATTAGTTGTACATACCAAAGACTACAAGGATCAAAACAGTTACCAAACCACTTTTTATTTAAACTAATTCCCTTTTACAAGTGGAATCGCCTTCTTTCTCTTTTTTTTTTTTTTTAACCAACTATTCATCAGCTCCAAGCGTTTCACCTCATTCTGAACGGTACTGAAATTACGAAATGGTAAATACTCCGTAGTACAGATTGTACCTATGAGTCTTGTACTTGGTTTTGTCAGCCCAGTGTTGGGGCATCTCATTGATTCCATAACAAATACCACTGTCATAACGTGACAGAAGCTTGGAATTATGAAACTAGTATTCTAGTATTACTTACCTTTTATTCATCTTACATGGTTTTGCATTTGTTTTTACATTCAAATTTCTCCTCTAGGGCTGTACAACTTACATATGTTCACAGCCAATGACATAGTAATGAAAAAGATCAAGAGAGTCCTTTATGACAAGCCAAACTTCAATCACTTTTGCCCATTCATATTGATGCAGCTACACTTCAGTAAGTTACCTTGACATCACATCATCTTACCTCTTTAATTTCTCCCAATAGTTTAATCGCATGGTCATATGTTGGTGGATCTTCCTTTAGCTGAGCTTCCAGACAGTCCCAGAAAGCTTTATGCACAATATCTCTTACTTTTTTTTCTAAGCTGTGGGCAAATACGACCAGTTAAGAAGAACGATACTTGCCTCTGCACCACCTTACATAGATAACCCACAGCTCCTGAAGAACTGCATGTAATAATATGAATATATGACAATTAACAGAGAAGAGATCTGTCATTTTAAGTTGCTCAGAAAAGCAAGAAAAACTGGACAGGGGATTTGGAATGGCTTATATATCCTAATACAGGGTTACGTACAAGCAAAGGCAGCTAAAAATTAAAATCCTTGAAAGTACTTATCATGTGCTACCTCTGAGTAAACAACCATAAGAAAAAAAAGAATCACAAAAATTACAGCTTGTCTTCAAAAGACCAGTATTCATGTTCATGCAATTCTACCAGGTAAAATTCAGTAGGTAAACCTAACAGACACCAAGTAACTTCCCTGACACACAAGCTTCTGTATTTCAATGCATAAATATTGCAACAATTCTGAGGTAAAGGCCCTGTACAGTTTGTGTGGAAAAAAAAAAATAAATAAAAATGAATTCTAGTGCTTTGGTACCAATTCCTATTTCAAAATACTCAAAGTTACTCCTCTTCAGCAGGCAGGCTCCTGTTCACACCAGGTTTAACTGCAACACCAAAGAAGTAAAATGCTCACAGAGGTACAGGCGTGCACGCAAAGAATGCCCACAAGAAGCAGCAGATTCCCAAAGCTCTGGCTCCGTGTGCAGCTGAGGATCAGGCAGTGCCCAGAGGCGCTTATGCCCTGTGGCCCTCTACGAGGAGCCAGTACGTGCTCTACTGACTGTGCCTACAACTGCAGATACAGCCACAGCGGCCGCCTCCTCCTCCAACCACTTGTCTACACGTACACTCAAGCTGCAGGGCATTCCAAGCCATACACACACCCCCACACAAAACATTTAATCCACGGATGATTCCAGAGTCTCTCTTCAAGCAAAATCTGTAGGACTGCTCTTTCTTTTCTAGGTGGCAAATAGCTGTACACAAAACCCTCGCCGATGCCAAATACAGGGATCTTGCACTAAGGCAGGCCTGGCCCATCTCAAAGCCTCCTGAGCAAGGTGACCTCCTTCTGCAGTACATCTGTTTCTGTGATCAGGTGAAGAGACACAAATCTCCTGCTCTGGTGAACAACTACAGCCACTGCTCAGCATCAGTAAGCAAAAGCATCCAGCTTTCCTCAGTACACAGACAAAGGACCCCAGCTCTTTCTCTCCTTTTTCTTTTTTTTTTTTTTTCCTTTTTTTTTAAAGAGTGTAGGTAAAGAAGAAGAAAAGATGGAAAAAAGAAAACATGCTAAAATCCTTCTTCCCTGAAAAATGCTGATACCGATACTATGGCACTTGAGGCATACCAGAAAACTCATCTGCTGTCACAGCACATTTTCACATGAGAAGTCCATGTGAAGGAACATGGAGCAGAAGTGGAAGCTGAACAGAACAGCGCTCTCTTAAAGGTGGGACTTCAGATGAAGCATTTATTCTCAGCCATCAACTGCTGAGCAGAAAACACCTGATGGAAGCTCCCTCAAAAGATGCTGGGGCAGAGAAGATAACATCAAATGAGAAGAATGAGCTTTGCATGTTTCAGGCATACTTTCCAAGCATTTGCTTCTAGAGGCAGCATTTCTACAGGCTAGAGACAGGTTCCAGTTCATGGGACCACTCATGAATTACACACGACCTGCACATAGGGCATCAAAGGAGGACTGGACCTCCCTGCCTGGCTCTCACAGACAAGGCAGACACTAAAAGACAGCACTGAGAAGACAGACCAAATCATTGCTTGAGCTCTAAAGTGTATGAGTCTTGCTGGATAACAGAGATGCCTATGGTCATGTTCTAGCTCAGATAAATGTTGTTTGTTCTCAGCATTTAAGCAGGCCATGATTCCATTTACTACCAACTCAGAGGCTGAGACAAGTGAATGAAGTACTGAAAAGATCCTCATCTGCTCTATTCAACCCCTATTCCAAGGCACTTCCTGCTGGGACCACAAGGTTCACTGTATTTAACAGCATGAGCATTTCTTTGGTCACTATTGTTTAGCAGTCCACAGCCATGAATAAAACACCACTGGTATAATATGCTGGCGTTGGAGCTGGAAAGACAGGAATAGTCCAGGTGAGAAGGGAAGATGAGGCTTCCTGCCTTTTCAGTGAGGTGCAATCCGAGTTCCAAGCAACATCCTCTCATTACTAAGACTAACAGGAACCACTGTCACCTTGTTTTGGTGGAGTCGGGCATCAGACCTCTCGTCTCAGTCTGACCACTTTCTGTAGAGGACAACCAAAGCCAGTCTTCTAAGAGCCATCCCTAGCACATATCCACAGTACCTACATCTGCAGCCAGACTTAGCTATTCAGAAGACTACAGCCTTGGGCTCCTGGGACAATGGGACACCGTCAGAAACCACACCACACTGTGAATGGATTCACACCACATATGCCAAATCAATCCAAGAAGCTCAACTTCCATGCACACATGTTTCTGAGGAAGAAATAATGCATGTTTACATTCTTCTCCTTATGCTCTTTCCTCTATCTTGTCAGGCACTGCCAGACAAGATACTAACCAGAGTCTTTACCTGATCCACTACAGCTGTTCTGCAGTTCTACGGATGCGAATTTAATTTGTGTATCTGTTTGGTAACAATCTTACCTGTGCTCTGGTAATTCAGGTGGTTTTATCTGGAAGTCTCCATTAACAATAATTTCGTGTGCTAATGCCATGTTGGTTACTCCCTTAGCTGTTTCCATGAGCTCTTCTATTGACACGGGCCGAGGAGAACTCGCTGCAACATAAATTAAACTGTCAGAGAGTTATCGATAGAAGTCTGCAGAAAAAAGTCTGCTAATATTTTTGGACCCTTTCCACCCACTTGACAGTACGAAGGGCCAAAAGACAGTATCATCTTCCTCTTCCCTGCTGGCAGATGACACAGGTTTGGAGTTTTACGGGAAACAAAGGAGTGAACCCAAGGTGATATTCTGGGCTCAGTGTGTCAGTTGCTTCCAAGTTCCATCAAGCTCTTTTTAAAAATGCAAACCAACCTCACACCCAAACCCAAAACTTCTCTAGGACTGCTTAATGTCGTCTTTCTCCATACTGTAGAAAAAAATTGTTAAAGATATTAGTATTTTCACTGGACTATTTCCCCAATTATTATGCAGATGTTGCTATTTCAATTTTATATTTTTCAAGGAAATGACTTCATCTCTAAAGCAGTCGTCAAACCAACCACCATTAACATTAAGAAACAACATACCAGTAGCTATTTATTCTCACTACTTTAGCGTAACTGGCATTTCTCCAAACTCTTTTTCCCCAGAGGCCATCATCCAAGTGACAAAGAACATCAAGCCCTAGTCCCAGCACCAATGCCTAGCTCTTCTTTCTCTGGTGGGCACTTGGGACTGACAAGGATGAACAAACAGCTTCAAATTGGGCCCTGAGGCACACAAGCAAGTAGGAGGAAGCGCCAAAACTGAAAAAACAGGCCAGTTTTCATGAGGCAGGAGACAAAGACAGTGACTGAATATAGGAATCTAGAAGGTAGAAGAGGGACAGGGGCAGTTTAAGCTTCCTGGGTGCAGTGGGAATCGCAGCTCCCAATTGTTCTGAACTACGTAGTGTCCCAGGAATACGTTGCTGGCATTGCTGTAGCGCAGGAAGTGTCACAGCCCCTAAACGCAAATCAACATAAAGGCAGAGAAGGTGCCAAGGGCATAAGCCATGCTGGTTAGGGGAACAATCCCATCCCCACTGATGCCAACTGAAACCTGTTGCCACTTTGTGGTGAAGATTCCTCCCAGCTGTGTGAGCAGCAGTGCAAGCAGTGCATGTGGGTGCTCTGCAATGCCCTGCAAAAAGCTAGGAGAAGCACCACGGCTCTTCTCTGGTTCAGGTATTTGAGAAAAAAGGAGGCGTCTAGATCCCCAGGGGAAGCAGAGAAAAATGGCAAGGGTCATCTTGACTCCTCCAGAAAACATCTAGCAGAACAGAAGTGGGGAAAAGAGCCACAACAGATCCTTTATGGATCGAGTCCTCTCTGTAGTTAATTACCTTCAACCACAGTCCAGGCATAGGAGCGACATAACTAATTCTCAAAATGAAAGAAACCAACGAGGGGTCTTCACAGGCTGGGTTCGCTGAGATATGTTTTAGGCAAATTATCACATCTGACTCATTTGATAATCCAGTTTGACTGAACTTAAGCTAGTAACATAGAAAAGGTCCTCGTCCATCACTTGTCTGCCGTTCAAAGCTGCTCCAAGTACACACAGTATGGTTCCAATGTGCTAATTTTTCATTAATATCTTGCTCTTTTTGTGCAGTGCTCTTAAAGCCTATTTCCTTCTGCCTGGAGCTTAATCTTGCACAGTGGCTCTGGAAACACAGCAAGGATTGATGTCCTGAGCAGAACTAGCAGGACAACAGACTTCACAGCTGAAGAAGAGTGCTCTTGTCTGACTGCCAAATGACTTCACTCCAGCAGCGGTTCACTAAAAGCTAAAGCTCTTTCACTTACCAAAGAATGCTCTTAAATCATGTTACTTCATTCTCATATTATATCTGCTCCCTTGCAAGAGGAGAGGGATTGAGATCAGTGACTTCTTTGTGGCACAATGCAGTGCAAGACTGTGCTATGCATTTTACTCTCACTGTTCATAGCGTCTCTCCACACATACACCGTGTGTCCTATCAGGGAACCAGCAAGACATAAGAACATAAACTCCCTCAGAACATCTCCTCTGTGTAACAGGACACTGAACACAACACTAAACCTCAAGTAATGATGAGCACTATCAAAAAATAAAAAGAATGCAACAAAACGTTACATGCTGAGACACTCTCTATACAGAAATTTGGAATCAGTTATTTGAGCAATTCTGCCTCTTTGAATTGAATCTGTGTTATCTTTAGATCGGTTTTATCTTTAGATTTACCAGAAATAATTGGCAGCCATATTGCACCCAGCTACTCACAGTAAAAGCAGAATGGCAAAGAAAAATATGCCCAAGGAAGAAGCTTATACAGTCCTGCTTGATACTAGAAGTAGCATTTGGATTAAATATACAACTTTTCCATCTGTACTGGGAGGGGGGTGACAAGACTTTGCAGATAACAGCCTCCCTTGCCCCAAGGCAGAAGCAGAGGCTGCAACAATCCAGAGGGTTCAGCTGATAATGCAACAGTCCAGTTAGAACATACTGGAGTAGTGCCCGTCCTCTCCCCCCGTGTGCAGGCACACAAAGATATCCAAGATGGATGGTGATGGTAAGCAATTAGGTACCAAAACAAAATGGAGAGAAAGGTGATACACAGTTTCAAAGCAAATGATCAGGAGTCAGACACTATTTAATTGCAAAACAATAAAACTTGCACAGAATGCTGTAAAATGCCACGATACAGAATTCTCTCTCTCTTTTTTTAATAAAGCAGTTTTGCTTACACTTCGGTGTATCATCTCTGTGTGACCCTGGAGCACTCTGTCGTATTCTTTTTCTGACAGACTGATCCGAGTTGTCCAAACTCTCCTCTTGACCATCTTCCAAACCACTCAACTTTTCTTCACTTGAATGTGGCTTGTCAGGATCCTGAGACATGTTCAATTGGTTCTTTTCAGAAAAAGAAAAAAAGATGAAAAAGGGAATGAATAAGCATTTTCTGACAGGGCTAACTGAGAAAACATCACCAGGAGTTCTCCTGATTAAGGAAAAAACAAAAGAATAAAAGGAATCTTATGAGGAATTATATGATGTCATTCTCCTAATGGTAGGGGACCCGGACTCAATGATTCACTTCTCATCTTACACAGAACAGGATGCTTTCAACACAGCTACCATTTGCTTCATCTGCATTCCTAGTAAATTCTCAAAAATCTGAAACTGTTCCCTCACCATAATGCATACAGATGAGGAAGAAAAACGTTTCATTTTCTTTCATAGCATTGCGTATAAGAGAGCAGTGAAAGCAGAAAAATACCTCCAGAATAGTATTAGAAACATGATTTACAAACATGGTTTACAAAAAGGTTGTGCCAAATGAAACATTTCCCCACTACGTAATAATAAAGCTTTCTGAACATAACATACTCCTGAATTACGATCTCCCCAACTGCTCAGAACTTAAGAGTTTTCAGTCTGAGCCATCCAAATGCAAAAAGCATCCAAGAAGCAGAAGGACCAGAGAGAAATTAATATAAAATACTACTCCCATATGCAAGGCTATAATTTATACATAAAATATCAGGATTATTTTAAAAAAATACCCAAACATTAAGACAGTGAAGATCACAGCTATAGCGTCTAAAAGATTAATTTACTAAACCTCAGATGTTAAATAATATTTATATGACATCACAGATGCCTGCAGTGTACCCAAAGTTGCACTGAAAAAAAAGACCTCTAGAAAAGCATGTCTCACCGTTCATTATCTTCACTTATTTCATATTCTGATTTCCCTCTGAAGAATGTAATTTACACATCTTACCACTGACGACTCTCTATCATACAGGAACCTACTGTTTAGACTTCAATTTTACAAAAATCGATTAGAGAGCATATAATGTCTCTAACTCAAATAACCTGGAGGGTCTGTGAAGTGGAAGTCAGAAAGCCTTTCAAAAAAATGCAAAAAAGTAAGCTCCAGGAAAAACAACTTCCTCCTTCACCTAATACCCCACCATCTCCACTTCAGGCTCTGCAGACACCTCAGAGCTACTAGAATGAAAGCATGATCATAAAAAGGCTTCCACATTCATTCAACCAGACTAGACCATTGTTCTTCCGATCCACTCTCTTCCACAAAGCATCCTTCTGAAGTGAAAATCTGAAGCACAGAGATGACTCAACTAAGACCTACTTAGGTCTTTAATGCACACAATGCCTTGTAATCTCTCACTGTGCTTTATCCTCACTATCCTTTCAGAAGCAGAGAAATACTCCATCTTACTTACAGAGAGGAAACTGAGGTGTGAGTTAAGTTGCTTGAGGACTCACAGAAGATAAATGACAAGGCCAATATGATCATCAGCCTCACGATTACCACCCCCAGCTTTACCCACCAAGTCACCATTCCAACCATGCAGACTACATTCTAAAGCTTTCCATGAAATGGCAGATCAAGAGCTACAGTCTCAAAATGAATTATTTGAATACAATTTGTCAAAAAAAAAAAAAAAAGTCTTATTTCAGCTGTAGAAAGTGAATAGAAGAACTCCTGGGCCACTGCATCAAATGACCCCTCAGCAGATGAGGTAAACAGGCACAGCTGTTGGTTTAGTTGTTTAGTTTGCAATAGTCTACTCTTTTCTGCTGAATTACTGCTATTATTTGCCAGAATACATCTAGAACAAATCCTCTTTCCACTGAGTAAATAAGCTTGACAATACCTCTTGCAGAAGTGTGATCATGGTTCTTTTCATAGAAACAGTTCTGACTCTTATTAGAACAAAATCTACTTATTCGCACTTTTCTCTAATTTATTTTTAATAAAAACAGAAGTGAAAGAGAAAAACCTCACAAATTAAAATTTAAATAAAAGTACTTTCCAGATTGTTTTCATCCAAGGTCCTCAAATCACCTGAAGCACACCAGCATGAAGTAAACTTCACTGTGCTCCTGTGGAGTACACAAAAGGCTGAAGCAGTTCCTCCTTAACAGCACGCGTGGCCCCGCTGCTCCGTGTGAGATAAGAGTCAACAATTCCTCTTACCTGCGGGCCAACACACAAGCCAGAAAGGCCCCCCTCCTTCCGGCTCCGTTCCAACACGCAACTCTCCTATTCCCTCTCTTCACCTGCCACATCAAAACCTGACAACCCACCAGAAGGCAAGCTATACCTTAGCTCTGCGCGGTTAAACTACAGCCTGTCCTCTGTCCTTCTTCCAATTAAAAGGGGTGCTTGTGAACTTCCGCTGTTCTCCCTATTCCCAATGTGTTCTGCGTGAAGCCCTGAGAGTCCCAGTCCATCAGCAGGGTCTACCGAAAGAGAACATAATAAACTACACCGCGTAAAAGCAACTGTGCTATTCCACCCCCTGAACCTCCCCAGACACCGGGCACCAATTTTCCTGCGATATGCGTTTCACACGGATTCAGAAGTTTCAGGGGGCTCTCCCTGCGTTGCCCAGCCGGGGTGGTGGCCGCAGATCCGGGTACAGATACCACAGAGGCTCCGCACGGAAAACGAGCGCCCGCAGCGCGGCCAGGGGGCGTTTTCCAGACGCCAAACAGGCGAGGCACAGAGAGACAGAAACGGGGATGCAACAGCAGCGAATCCCACCCACCATTCCCAGCAACAGCTCCCGGGCCCGTTCCG
>VXBJ01000267.1:420759-430999 GCA_013400055.1 Nycticryphes semicollaris
GCCCGGGGCCCACCGCGCCACCTCAGGCCTGCGGAGGCCCGGCAGCCTCCCCGCCCCACATCCGCCCGCCGCCTTAGGACCCCGCCGCCACCTCACCGCCGCAGAGGAGAAGGAGCCGCGGTCACCAGCTGTAACGGGGCGCTCAGGCCCGGGTCGCTGATGTTGCCGGCCGGCGGTACGAGGCTGGGCCGGAGGCACAGCCCCAGCGTAGGGCGGGGCCCAGCCGCTACCGGCGNGACGGGTGGGGATAGGGTACCGCTGTCCTCCGTACCAAGAGCGTGAGAATAATCCTCAGTATGATGGGTCACCTCTGCTTTTGTTTTTTGCCTCCATGTAAGCAAGAAGCCGCTCCCCACAGCCCACAGGAGAGCTGCACCACAGCCACCACCCGGAGCACAGCACAGATGAATAGGTGTCTGCCCCTACCGCACTCTGCTCAGTTTGATTAAATCCACCCACCCACCAGGGAAAGAAGCCACGCTTTGCCACTGCTGTCCCGCTGGGGTGTATTCACTCCCTGACACATCAGTCAAACTTGAATCTTCAGTACTGTCAGATGAGCTGTATCACACCCAAGTAGGCAAAGGCCACACTGGAACTGCCTTTATACAGATCCCTGAAGGCTCCTAAACACTCCTCCTGCCTGGTTCTTCTCTGCAGACCATTTCCCAGTAGCCTGAAAGCAAGCTTGGCACCAAAGGCAAGCAGTGACTCACACCATGCAGTGCTATCTGTAATTCAGAACTCGTTCTCCAGCAGGCAATACCCATCAGCAGGAACTCATTCTCAAGATAGAAATCTCATCCTCTTCCCAGGGAGGTCAGCCCAGACAGCAGAGAATGAAGAGGCAGACAGGGAATATACTTCTGCTGATGCAACAGCAGAAGTAACTTTAAAATTTGAGTATGGAAAGGCAGTTTCTTAGACTTTCTGACCCTATTTTTAAGTGGGAGTTAAGCCACTTTTTTCAAGAAAGTGCATTTTTAATGAAAAGCTTGCAGTTAAAACTAAGAACTAAAAAAAAAAAACAAAACACCAACAAAAAAACCCTACTGAAAAGTGTTACACATCCCCCAGACTATTAGTTTTCAAGAACTCATTTGCTTTTAAAGTCCTTTCTAACTGACTAGAATAAGCCTCTTACAAATTTGTCTTCCATCCCCCATCAGAATACAGTAACACATTGTCCTTTTGCACACCAAATCAGCATCTCGGTTTCAGAGAAAGTGCTCTGGAGAAGCAATAACCAGTAGCAAGAGACAGACACCACTAATGACTGAAGAGTCACTTAGTGATACTTTACAGAATAGTATCTCAAACAGGATTGTTTTTTTTGTTTGTAACAGTGATTTTGTTTACAACTACCTTGCTTTCCTGATTAAATTACATTTGAACCCAATTCCACTAGCTTCCCCCCTGTCCGACCTGGCCCACCCCCTTCCCCCCCCAATAACAGAGTTCTATTGACACTAGGTATGGAACAAAATTTGCGAGTTCTTGCAACAATAACTTTAATGAGGTTTTGCTGGCATCATTCCAAAGGTAACTCCACAGGAGTCAAAAATAGGTCTCAGGTCATGCTTAATGTTTTTCTGCTTGCAATTGCCTGTGTTGCACAGCTTGGTATTTCCATTGTAGACTAGACACAGATAAAATATACAGCCAAAAGAAAATCCAGAGGCCTTTCATTTGCTCCAGCTCTTTTCTAATTACAGCTGGTGACATCAGTTCAACTTGCAGAGCAAAACACTGCAGAGATGAAGATAACTAGCCACAAATAGCACATTCCATGGCAGCCAAAACCAGACTGACAAAAAAAAAAGAAATCCAGAGTATCTTCACCATCCCAGGAGACTCAACAGGAGTTCTTGGTAGAGTAGGATTCACCTGGGAAAGTCATCTTCCCTGGCATTTCCTCAATATGGTGCCATTTTAGCTTAAAACAGCATAGTAATTTGTTATATACATACACGGTATAGTTAGCTGGTAAGCTTGAAGAAAAGCTGTGGAATAATCAAGCACAAGTTGCTGTTCAGCTCTGCCCATTACACAGCAAGTCACAGATCAATGCTATGTGGAGTCACACAATGCAAGGACAATTAGAAAAAAAAAAAAAACACCCAATCTATTTAGCATGAAATTCAGTGCTGGGGCAAAAGGAGGCAGAGAAATCTCATTCTTGAAGATGCATTTCCCTTCTCAGCAATTTTGATACTTAAACAGAGGGAGGCAACAGACTTGGCTTTAGGTGAGGAAAAGGAAGGATTATTTTGGCCCTACAGCAATTAAGAATGAGCAAAGCTAAACTCCTAAGTAAATGCTAAACTTGGGTTCTGCTGGTTTTAGTAATAACTGTATGAATTCCATCCATTTCCACAAAATAGTTTTATTAGATACATGAATACAAAAAAAAATTTACAAATATATTAGTGTTTTCAGTGTTGGGAGTATAGAAAGTAGTCTATATTTGAAGTCTCACACACACATATTAGTAACTCTGTCTCCAAAATACTGCATAAAAATACTTGGGTTACTACTATGAAACTGACCTAGCAGTCTCTTTCTCTCTTTGTCAGAGAGCTTTGAATCTTCATCTATAGCTTTCAATAGAGATAACAGCTCATCTTTTGTGGTCTTCTCTGTATTAGAACGATACTCTCTTTCATCAAGTTTTTGGCAGAAGGTATAGCCTAGAAGGAAAGAGGAGACATTCAGATAATTAACACCACAGTCAACCACCCTCAAGGTTCTACAGATCATCCTCTTTTAGAGTCAAGTTAGTCATTGTTACCACAACTCTTACTTTGTATCATCTCAGTCCCTTGTATTTCTTATCTGGATGCACAACAAGAATAAATACTTCAGTTTAAACTGTTACCTGTTATCTTACTAGGATCTTGGCCTTTCTGCAAAGCCACCAGTTTATTGCTGACCATTTTATGCAGTGTTCCTGGGATCTTGAAGAGAAAGAGAAGGCAGTCAGACAGCAGCTCAGAAGGCAGCAATTCTGCATACACATACAAGATAACAAAAGCCTGGTCATTTTCTAGCACTTACCTTTAACACATCCTTTTGGTGATCCACAAGGAACAAGATCAGGAGATCAGTTTTCCCTCTTGATAAGGTTTTATTGTTGATAATAGCTTTAGAGAACGTTCTTTTCACAACCATCCTGTTGTCACTCTAAAGAATAATGTGAAATAGTGACCATAAGAGACTTAGCCTCCCACTTTAAGAAGAACATTGTCTTTGTTCTTCTGGTCATAACTTTTCCTGTAGTGACATTTAAGGTACAAATGCGTTTTCTGACCAGTATCTAAGACCTCTAGATTTTAGTAAGTGTAAAGCCATGTATAACAGTTAAGTACATGCATTTACCTCCGTCTGCAGTTTAAGCTCAGAATTATGTGCTGCAACAGCCATGAAGTACAGCAGTCTTCTGAACTCCTCCCTGACTTGGCTGTCTAGAAGTTTCAAATAGAGTTGAAGAGCTTCTAATGATTGCTCCATCTTCCCATTCACTGGAGAAAGAGAAAGGTATCTATTGCCATATTTATTTAAATAAAGGTTACAACAAAACACCTGAAGTAGTCACTGAAGAGACATTCACCTCTCTAAACAGGACTGGTCAAAGCAATTCATTCTCATAAAAGTTTCTTACAGACTGATGATAGATATTCACACAGTCTGAGAACAGCCCACACATAGGCTTTTAGCCTGATATTTCAGAAAACTCACTTTCAATTAAGTTCAATTACAGTTCAGCCATCTTGAATAGAACATGACATACTGAAAAAGGGGAATGGTTGTGTTAACAAAATGAATGGCCTCTTGTTGTAGAAACAGAGATCTCCCAAGAAATGAGGAATAGGTCCTAGATAAGTGGGTTAGCTTGATGAAATAATTGCATACCATTTTTTAGAGCTTTACTGAGTTTTAATTTCATTAGCCATACCATGCAGAGTACCCATTTCAGATGCGTGAATTATTTACATGAAGTAGGCTGTATTAGTAGCCCCCATTTATCATGTAGAGGAATGGGATATAAATGCAAAATATTCCAACCTGACACAAGAATAATAATCAAGACAGAGAAGGATGAAAAATAAGAACAGGGATGAGCTGATGTTAATTGAGGACTAAAACAAAAGTTTTCTAAAATGCTGTCAAAACATAAAAATTGGGAAATGCACATTTCTGTGGACAAGAGGGGAGAGTTGTAAATGGGATACAAGTCATCCACACAGCTTTAACTTTAGATCTTATTTCATTTTAGGCCTTATTTATATTTCATTCCCTACAGATATGTAGTTTCCATGGATACCAACTACTCCCAAATTACTGAACTCCAATTTCATAGTCATTCTACACAGACCTGAACACAAGCTATAAAACTGCATGCACTCTGGACCAAAAATTTCAAAGCATAGCCTTCAGGACTAGAAAGTAAAAGCAAAAAAACAAGAAACTTGCAGAAGTCAACCTTTAAGCTTGGCTGCTGTAGCAAATATTCAGTTCATCAGTACCTATCTCCTATTAGCTTAGGAACACAGCTTTACTCACCTAGTAGTTCTGCAATTCCTAAATGAATTTCAGATGCATGGCTTAACAGCGGCTCTTTTTTTTGGCCATAGTATCTTCCTATATTTTCAAACAGCAGTAGTTTCCACGCGTCTGCTTTATCTGGTTGATCAGGCAAGTTTCTGCTAATATCTACCACCATATGATCTGGAAGATACTCCAAGCAATCTATCGCTGCCGAGAGCCATTCATCTGTTCTAGAAGAGAGAGTGGTTTAACTTTGTAGCATTACTTACTGATGCCTCTCAGGGTTGGCTGTGTTGTTTTTCACAGGAATTAAGCAGACTGGTTTCTCACTGCATGTGTAGGTCCTTAAATACATTACAAATTGACACACACGCTCAAAAAAGCCACCTTACCCAATACTCAGGCAGATCATAGACATATACCTCTTATGTATTTAATCAGTATGAAGAATTAGTAACCCACACAGGTAAACAGTCACAAGCAGTTACACCTAAAGTTGGTGATGTCCTCTACTGTTAGGCAAGGACATATAATTATCTCTAGATAAACAGAAACATGAACCTTGATCTCATTCAGATTGGTTTTCAGACTACGTTTTTAACTGTATATACAGTTTCAGGCTCAGCATTCTTGGCTGTTTTAATAAAGGAGGAGAAACTAAACTATTCCCTCCCGGTAATTTTTGACAGAAGAAATTTCAAGATAATAGAAAACAGCTCTTTTCTTCCCTCAATGCAGCAGGATTTCCCCCCCTGAATACTATCAAATACTATCATTGCATTCAAAAACTCTTCCAGCATTCAGCAGAAATTGTCTCAGCTACTTCTGGTTTACAGTTTAGCAACTGCTGTTTACCGGTTAATCCTGTAAAGTCTAACAGAGAAGAGTGCCCAATAGTATCCTTTCTGAAAGGATTCCTAGTACTGAAAGCAGAAAGTTTTTCAGAGGTGCAGAGGTGAGCAATGAATACTTACTGTGAGTCACTGAAAGCTTTGAGAATCTCTCTGTCTAGGTAGTTACTTGTGATGACATATCCAGTTCCCTTCCGTGGCTGTGGAAGCTGAGGTCTAATTTCCTGGTGCTCAAGTAAAGACTCGAGGAGCGGAAGGTCTACAAGCTGCAGCAGTCGAGCAATTGTTTGTTCTCGCCATACTTCATTAATAACTAGAACGTGTGGAACACACAAAGCACACAGACATTTAGTCTTCCCATCAGGCCTAGCCTAACAGATTAATTTTACCAAAATAAAGATATACAGCAGCAGAGAGCGTGGCCCTTATCAGCTTTAAGTGCATTTTATCACCGAAAAAAGAACGAACTAGTCATTTGTTCAGTTAACTGCAACTGTCAGAGAACTGCTTCCTGGATAGGTCTGAAGTGCCACATATTTTTATGCTCTAATTTGCAAGCAATCTTAGCTCTAGATAAAGGATTTAAAAAACAAAGCAAAAAATGTGTAACAGCGACACTGTCCTTACCAAAGCTTCCACAATTACAATCTGGCTTGAGTTTTGAGAGTTTCTGGGATGCATTAGCATTTTTAACCAAATGAAAAAACACATTAGATCACAGTTTAGTCTGAGAGAGAAGAAACGTATGGTCAAGAACAGTTTAATGCAATACTGAAGGAGTGGCAGACACTGCAGATGCACAGTTAAAAAGCTAGGGAAGAGTTTTAGCTAGCAGTAGACTATTGGCCACACTTAAGTCAAGCATAGATGTAGCACAGGTAGATGAGTATTATCAAGAATGTTCCTAACGGAAACCAAGCTCTATACAATTGTGTATTCTTCTCCACAGAATTCAACACTGATTTATTTCAGCTAGAGATAACAGGTCATTGTCTGATGAAAGACAGGTAAAAAGCAAGTCTGCAACAAGTATAATTTGCCTTTGTTAATCATGGTGCTCAAGATAAAATACCAGGAGCGTCAGTCTGACTTCCTCCCAGTCCGACTGGCATAAGCCTTTTCAGTCCTACAGTTATCTTCCTTCTCTCACAAATAAATGACTGAGACATCATTCAGCTTACCTTGACGGGACAAACTATCGGAGATATTCACTTGAGGGGTGTTCGCAGGCTTTAAACTCAGGTTTTCCCAGAGATCCTCCAAATTTTCTGGTTTGACAGGAGTAGTGTGAAACATGTTCTTCTCATGCCTGAGATTAAAAAACAGTTTTTATATATATTTATAGTCATACATATGGATAACTAAATATATCCTGTAACATACAGATATGGATAATTGCCCCAGATTAAAGAAGTTTTCTCTATGTAAATATTTACATAATCTTCTCCCAGCACCCCCTCCTACCCCCATCTCCCAACACTTCTTCTGTCCAATCACATAGAAGAATGTATGACACAGAATTTTCTGTGTGCAACTGTTGCACCCAAGTGCGTAGTTCCTCTCTTGGAACTTGTCACAGCTGACATAGGCAAGACACCTCAATCACCAAAAAAAATATCTAAGAATAGGAAATGATGAAAGAGGAGAAGTTATTTAAGAAAAAAAACACAAACTCTCCCCCTCAAAAATTCTAGAGTTTTAAAACATTATTCCTGATGAAGTGAGGACAAAAATTAAAGAGCTTTCCTTGAAAAAACTAGAAGGTGGTTGCTTTATAGTAACACCACTCCTAAAGTTATGAGGGTTTTTCATGCTAGCAACTAGTGGGAGGCTTCAGAAGCCGATCACCCATTTCTGTGTGTTGGCTGGTTCTTGTCGTAACTGCTTTGATATGCTACTGAGTAGCTACAAAATTACTACTTCAGGCATATTTGTTTAATTTCAGTTTCTACAGCTTCTTTGTTTTAAGGCCCTGCTAAAACTTTTTGATGTCCACTATCTTTGCTATGTATGTATCAACATATCTGTTCCTTCCACTAAATGAAGAAGTGCAATTCAATGGATCTGTGCCCTTCCCAGAAGAAAAACACCTTCATTCTACACTAATAGAATAGAATGTTTCATGACTGTTTGTCCATTATATTCTAAGTCTTGCTTTAGCAGTCCTTGTGATGAATATATTTTTAAATATCACATTTGATTAAAATGTTGCTTGGTTGGGGTTTTTTCCCCTCACAAATCCTCCCCTTTCCATACAAAGGCTTGGTACTCTTTGCTTTAGCACAGAACAAGAGCTAGTTAGAGCAAAGAGGGAGGAAAAGCAGGACCAAGGAACTCTCCATTTTTAATCTCTGCTTCTGGAATTTTCTGATCAGTGAAGTGGACACACTTGGAGTTTGCATTTGCTACTCCTGAACACATCAATCATATAAGGTATTTTCTTTTTAGGTCAATACTATTTGCAATGTTCAGAAGTGCATATTACTAGAATTATTGCAATAGCTACATGAATGCCATTTCTTGTAATATTATGTTTGGAGACAGTCACTTGACAAAAACTGTTTAAGGGAAGTTACTTGACAAAGCGTCATCTACACAGCAACATGTTCTGTTTTGTGATAGTTTAGTTAGTGCCAGGGTTTTCTTTGCCCACTCCTAAAGAGACAGGGAAACAAAACCCCACCCTTGTACTTCCCTCTGGCTGTACAATGGCATGCAAGTGCACAACAGCCTGTTACCTGGCTTACAAACAAGTGACACACACATGAAGAAACAGATTAAAACATTTTTAAAAAGCTAAAATTAGTGTAGTGAAGAGCATTATTTTTTACCTGTTTTTTTCCTTATGCCAGAGCTAGGAGTGCAATGACCAAAGATAAAGATTATTACCTTGCCTTAGCCTGATGCACCTGAATTCCAGTTGGTTATACTGGTTTACAGTCCAATAGATAGTATCTGTAATGCACTTAATTTTTACCCTCCTCCCCTAAGGCGATGTGATAACAGACACAGAAAACAAGTAACTCCACGGGCTGAATGATTTACTCACTTCTAATTGCTGTTTCCTACCTATCTTCCACCCACAAACATCTTGTATCTACTTTCCCCCCACCCAGGTCCTGTAATTGTACAACAGATCCGCCTTCTCTCACCCAGAACATTTTTCTATTGTAAAAAAAAAATTTTTATCTCCATGTTCCATTATGTACTAACCTTTGTGGTGTACACTGCTGGTAATCTTTATCAAGTTCTGTTTGGTTTGAGACATTGATGAATCTGTAGAGGCTACTGCTACTGTCTTCAAATACAGACCTCTTGTCTTTTCCAAAGACCCTAGTTGAAACAGACTCAAATACTTTGTAATCCATCAGGGCTTGACATACACGCACTATTTTAGCACGGGAAATATCAACTTCCCCAAAATACTTGTTCTGTAGAAGATGAGCAAAGACAACATCCACTGCGTCTGAACCAATAAAACAGTCATGGTAGCACTTCAGGTTCTGGCGACGCTTTTTCACTTCCACTTGAGTTTGAAGTGCATTGATAATGCTGCTCCAGACATACGTTGCTCCAAATGGTTTCTGCGCCAAGCTAAAGCCTAAGAACAGATAAAGCACAAAGATTGCATTTCTTCTGCAACTAGAAAAGAACTGACCCCTTGCTGGTTGCTACCTATCACTAATCTTGTAAGGATTTAAAAATCTTTTGAGATTTCCAGTTTGGCTTGAGTCACTCACGTATTAACATTTTGTTAGTTTGTCAGCAGGTCTGCCTGTAAAGTACCAATGTATCTCACTCTGATGGTTGCTCTAATTAGCCCGAAGCTTTGCTACCAGGAGTTTCTACTTTTTCAGCCTGTCACTTTGTGGCACCACCCTTTTGCATGCTCCTTCATCACCTATCATTACACTTTCAGAATGTACTCCTAAGCACCACGCTCCCACAACCAAAAGCTAGTTGTATGTACTCCTAACTTCCTAGTTCCTCTAATGCTGACAAAACTATACAGCAGGGAAGAGGGAAGCAGGGATGAAGACACATCAGAACCTTGTTTCTACAGGACTGCCTATGCACACAAGCCACCTATTATTAGCTCTCAGCATATCACTAAGAAGATCCAGAATTCTCTTGAGACACCACTCATTCGACACTTATGCCACAGAACAGCCCTCTATCACTACAACTCCAACTCAGACTTAAGTTCTGTGTACTCAATGCCACTTCCCTGAGCCATCCAGTCTTCCCTCCCCCAATAAAACCACTGAACTATTACTCATTTACTAATCTGATTAAGAATAGCATGCTAACAACTAACAGTTTGACCAGAGGCTAGACTCAGCCTCCACAAGGACTTAAAAATACAGGATATACTTACAAAGTTTACAGACAGCACCTAACTGGGAAGAGTTGCAGCCACCAGAGAGGCTAGAATTAGAACATGTGTTTCTTAGTAATCAGATGAATAATTTATTAACACAGAAAGCAGAGGAAGGGGAGAGAAATCAAAAGCCGAAGGACAAAATATGGAATGAGGAGTTGGCAGCAATCCCACAGAAAGCCATCTGGGGTTATGACAGACCTCAAACCAAATGAATTAACAGTGTGATGCAGTGTTTAAAAAAAGAGAAAAACAACACAACATGCAACTCATTCTGGAACATATTACCATGAACATTTTCCACGGAGATACAGGAGGCATTTTTTTTTTTCCGTTCAGTCTGAAGTGGCATTAGAGAATTGTATTCCAAGTTAAGGCACCAGAATTTCCAGTTGATCTTCATCTACCACAGAGCCCAGAAATTAGCAAGTTAACAGGGGGAGGGGGAGCAGGGGATAAG
>VXBJ01000267.1:431039-486993 GCA_013400055.1 Nycticryphes semicollaris
AGGGAGGGAGCACAGAACTCAACAGCATTATAGCATTTGAATGCACCAACACTGTTCTGAAGGACAGCAACGGAGACCTTGAGAGCTATTATCAAATGGACGTCAGCTTTATAAAAAAGATTTATAGCGGGGGAGGAGAGGGGTGGTGGTGTAGAAAAAAGCTTTTTAATACAAGCCGCTGAACCAGACTACACAGAAACCTTCCAGAACCTCCAGTTTCCAAAGCTTTAAAAATACAAGACAAAGCACACACTTGCTGATACTTTAACCTGATGACACCTTCAGATAGGCAGAAAAAAACAGAACTGAACACAGAATTTCCCTCCAGCCCTATGTTTTGCTGGCTGACTAGCCTGTTTTGAAGGAAAAAAACCAGACCCCAAACCCAACACCACCAAACACACAGCAACACTGGTTTCTGTTGCTAAAACAAGTATCAACATAAACTACCTGCAAAAATTCTACTAATAACTACGGTCTTACCTCTTCCTTCTACACGCACCCCAAAATCTTTGGAGGGAACTGGTATTAAGTGTAGCATTAATTACTAAGGTGCTCGAGGTGGAGAAAAAGCAGAAACTGTTCTCAAGAAACCACCTTTAGCCCTTTACGTTGCACAAACGACTCACCCACTTTTAGGACAGAACCAGCTGCTCGAGTCTCCCCGTTCCTTACCACCGTGCGCAGCCCCGTGAGCACCGGACAGACCCTGAGTTCTCGCCACCGTCCCAGCCGCCAGCCCCTTCCCACGGACCGCGGGGTCACCGCAGCGGTCGAGCTTAGTGCCGGGCGGCGGCAGCAGGGCAGGCGCGAAGCCCGGACCGAGCCTCCCGGGCGGAAACACCCCCCTCCACCGGCGGAGAGCGGCCAACTTTTGAACTTCTACGGAGCCGGGAAAGGCGCCGACACAGAGCTCCCGACGGGCAGGGGCCAGGCGCGGAGGGGGACAGACCCGACCCGACCCGACTCGTCTCACCTTACCTTACCTCACCTCACCTCGCCTCGCCTCGCCTCGGATAAGGTCCCTACCAAGCCCAGGCTGAGGGCCCCCACCAAGCCCCACCACCCCGCTCCGTACCCGGCGGCCTAGTGGCGGGGCTGCAGACAGCGCTGAGGTTCAAAGCCGCCACCTTCTCCCGCACCGTCGCCATGACCGACGGCGACTGCACACACTACCGCGCCGCTCGCGGGGAGAGGTAGCCCGCCGAAGGGCGTGGCCGCCGCCCCCGCCCCTGCCCCTATTGGTCGGACACGAGCCAGAGGGCGGGGCGGGGCGCGCACGGCGGCTGCAGTTGAACGGCTGCCCGCGTGCCCGCCGCGAGGCGGGGAACCGGCCGCGAAGATGGCGGCAGGGGTCGGCTTGTCCTGAGGTGAAACTGAGTCTCACCGCCCTTCCTCCAAGGGCCTGCAGTGGGAGATAGAGCAGGGAAAGCCCTTCCAGACACCCTGCCCGGGAGCTGCATCCGGGGCCCATCCACCAACCGGGCACTGCCAGGCCCACGGCAAGACAGGCTGACACGATTCTGTTTCTGTGAATGCGAACACCAGCGAGATCCAGAAATGGCACTGTCCTTGGGCAGAGAACGCAGCGGGGAGTCTGTGTGTGTTTACCCGCATTAATTATGGCTCTGGCAGGAGAGAGTACATCTGGATAACAACACTGTGCCCGAGCACCTGAGCTATGAAATCCCCAATGCCTCCCACTACAAAACAAACGCCACCCTGCATTCCTAGCGACAGGATATATAACCCTGTTGGCGAAGCACACAATACAAACTTTTCCCCTTATATACTGCGTAACTTAAAAGAAATCAAACCTATCATCTCCATTTCCTCGAGTTAACCCGAGAACAGATTTCCTACGTGACCGTGGATGAAGAATTCAACCATGGTCTTGCTTGTTACCGGGACATATGGCTTTAACAACCACATATGGTTGAAATTTCTCTACGATGTCTTATATGAGCTGTTTATTACAGCACTAGGCACGTTTTTATTGGAACGAAATAATAAATTCACTTTTAGGGTAATAAAAGTTTGTTTCTACTGTCTGCAGGAAACAGCTGAGAGATCCAACACAATTTTCTAGTAAGTAAGAAATATTTTGATGATTCTCATTCAATGATAAGGTATTCGGACAACATAAAACTGAATTGTATTTTTGGACTGATTTCAGTAGGAGCAGACACAAAGGCAAGCTGATCTCCATGACACGCAAACTCAGAAAGTATAAACCCACATTAGAACCCCAAAATTACAGATATTGGAAGTGACACAACAAGTTGATTTCTCAGATTATTGAACTGTTGATGGTAGTTTTCCAAAACAAAATCCCCAGTGAAACTGTAGCCTGTTCTACAACGAGTCCCAACCAAGCAGGTGCAAAGGGCAGGATGTCTGCTCTACACCCAAGCTCAAGTTAGCCTTCTTTTATCCATATTTGTCACACTTAAAGGCAGGGCACTCCTTTAGGTTTGTTCATCGTATACACATGAATAAAAAACGGACTTGAGTTTTAGGCTGTGAAAAATCAGTACAGGGAATCCGAAACCACAAACGTAGGGCACGCAAACATTTCTTCATGTTTCAAGACAAAACAATAACATACTTCATAATGGAGTTCTAAGAGTGGAAGTTCCTGTTAAATTTTTTCAGATAAAGAAGTCTTGCATCTCTGGGCTTAAGTCCAGAGCAAAAGGAATCTATTCAAAACCGTAACAACACGCTAGCCTTTGAAAATGAAAGTTCACATTGTTCCAAAGTAAGAAGTGACAAACAGAGATTTCTTTCTTGGGGGAAGAGGGGAAGATATTAAAAAAAAATCACAGGTGTCTGTTTTGACAGTTGCCTTTAAGAACCTAATAAAAATATATATAACACGTGGGTCAATGGGGATTTCCATGCCACCTTTTTACCTTTGGTGCTAGACTCTTTTGATGCACTGCCAAAATACGTTAACTGCAAATCAGTAACTGCGTGAGTTCCTTCTCACTTTTAAAAATAATTTATTTTTGCATGGTTGTTGAAATACAGTGATGCAGTCAATAATTCTGCAATGGTTCAATGATCTCGAGAGAGTTTTGGAACTACCAACATTTTCAAGTAGGAGGCGTACCAATCAGTTAAGGAGAACAGCAGACCTTACATCTGAGACCAATTTGTCAACATACTGCTTGCAGGGAACAGAGTGAACCGTGGCCAATGCACTCTGAGTTGCTAATAAGATTTTTATTCTTGTATTTTATTTCTAAGAGATAAGCAGTCTACCCTGGATTTCTGCCTTTGCTCCCAGTGCTTCCCCACAGTGACCACAACCACAACACAGCAGTTTCTCCACAGGCGTGTGGGCAGCTACTGGCTGGTCAACCAGCTGCCCTCGAACACTAGCCAGTACCAAAGGATGTTGAGAAACACTATACAACTTTTAGTATTTCTTACAATAGCACAATTACTAAATGCTTTCCTGAAGCACAGATGTACTTTTATGCAACTATTAATATATACAGAATTTATTTATTTATTTATACTTTTATATAGTAATTACAGTCATTCTTAGCTGGTGTAATTCCTTAGACCACAGTGGTAAGAGCTCAGGATGAGATTGCAAGACACCGGATTTCTTCCACAGTGTCTTCCCCAAATTAACCTCCATAAAGTTGAACACAGGATGCATAAGAGGATGCCAATTACAAAGAGGTAATTAGCATAACTCTTTCCGCAAAACTCTTGGGACCAAATGGCATTCCTACACGCACGTGGAACAGTAACCTTGCTCCAAAAGTAGTTCTACTGCAAAATACAGGACTGCATAGAGAGAGAGAGATGTTACTGGAGGTAAATTTATTAAAACCTAGTCTGCAAGGTGTAGGGCTGCAAGGGAGATCATAAACAGCACCAATGAAGGAAGTCTGATGATACAGAAAGCTTTACTGTTGGCTCCCCATCTAATAATGTGAAGTCATGCAGAGCAGCAGCTTTGTGACGTAGTTATGGTGACTAAAATGTCTTTCTAACAAATTATGCAGCTGACTCCAATTCGTACCATTGTGTCAAATTCTTCGAAAATGTTATGAAGAGCTTCTATAGTAAGGAACCATGAAAGAAAAAGTCTATTTTGATTTATTTCTAGGTCACACAGAAATGCTCCCACCAACCACAAGAGGATTGAGAGAATGGCCTACATCTTGAAGAATTTACAAACTTAAATTTTCAAGAATTTCTGTGCATCTCCTGTATGAACTGTAGGGTTTAATTAGAAGCACAAAGAAGAGAGAGTATTTAAATTCAACAACCACAATTGCAGGCAAGTCTTCTGCTCAGGATATGAATCACTTGCTCACGTCAATTAAGTGTTTGCTTGAGGACAAAGATAATGATAAAGGATAATGTGGGCTGTCACCCACATTCAGATCTTCTCTGATTATGGGAAGACAGAAGGCAAAATGGAAATTTGTATCATCACAAAGTGGTAAACTCCTGAATACCTTTATGTAAAGTGCTGTCTAGCCTTTTCCACAATGAATTTGGAAGTTGGACAGCCAACCAGTATTTGGATGTGAGAGCACCCGTAGTTTCCGGGTATTGTTGGCACAAATGAAGGAGATATAATTGAATGCAAGACCTTACAAAGTGGAAAAAAAAAAAAAAGAATGTGTGATGAAGCCTTTTAATATCATTATTGAAAAGACAAAAGTTGGAGGATGTGTTGCGTATAAAGATGGAGGCATATTAATGGAAAATATGGGGTGTTGCTCTTTTATTGATGGCAGATCGATGCTTGGTCAAGGGATTGGAAAATGTTAACAAACAAAGGAAAAAGGCGGTTTCAATTTATTTTATTTTTTTTTTAGAAAAGTATCAAACAAGCCCAAACCTAGAAAATAAAATATACTAAACGCAAGAAATGTTTCGTGTTCCAATTATTCTTCACATTTCAAGTGCCAAAATAGGAAATAAAAACATTGATTTGTCACTGAAAATTTACTATGAAATAGTCATTCTTGCAGAATAATATTACCAAATTTCTTACTTTCAAAAGAATTTAGATCCCACTTTTCTGAAGGATTAACAGGCTCTCCATTTCAAATGCTAATTGTACATCTCAAACACGTCAGACTATAGAAGGTGTCTCTTTTATACCAAAATTTTTTTTTTTTAAAGATTTCAAATGACTTCCTGTAACAACATAAGCTTTAAAGATTAAGTGTACGTCAACACAGCTTAAACTTATATATACATAAAGTTTTATTGCCATACTTGCAAGGGTCTACTGAAGCCAATCTTCATGGCTGGTTCTGAAAAAGCACAGCAATTAATAATTACCATAAAAATTCAGAAAAATATTCCAGTTATTTAGAACAGTTACTCTTTTGTTTTTTCCCCCACTTAAATATCAACAATGTCTGTATTCATTGCAGGGCTGAAGTTGATGAAAGGAGAACATTTTAAACAGTAGCCCTTAAAATGTTGCTCCATTCCATTCATAAAAGATGAGACAAATTAAATTTTGACATATAGTTCTCTGTCACATAAAGATACTCATGTAAGAGAAAAGCAAGAACTTCAGTTACAGAAATTACTGTCTTTAAGTCACAGTTAAAACATTATCAAATCCCCTCTACTTCATTGCATGAAGTTACAAAGTCCACCATTGTTTAACATTGAAACTGTCCTATAAAAACCAGAAAACTTTCTCTTCCACCTTTATTAATTTCAAATTTGAGAACAGCTGTTCATACAATATTGGACTGCAAAACTGGTTTTCTGATGTGCTAGACAGATATGAAAGAAGCTGAAAGGACTCCCAGGGTGAATCTGCCTTAGTACTAAGTAACGTGTTCTATTTGTACTGAAGAGCACGGGAGGTTTGCTCAGGGCTGAACTCCATGGGCTGGAGAGGACACACTCTCCCTCCTCATGAGGCAGAGCAGGTTATTTGCAAATTCACTCTGCTTAGTCCCAATTTCCCATCTACATTCCAATTAAGAAAGACCACGCAGTAGTGGGTTCTGTGGGACACAGTGATGCCATCCTGCAACGTTCAGCCTGTGCCAACCACATCCACCCCAGCACGGAGAGGCTACTTGCAGGTGCACTCTTGCTCGGGCAAGACTACGATCTACTCCCCAGACACAGACTTCAGTAGTTTCTACCGATGTGAAATCTGTAAGGATTCCACCCTTGCATTTTTGAAGAAACTGGAACAATAAACAAGTTCCCAGGACAGAAGCTTCTGGACGACTGAATCGACAAAGGGTGCATTGTTCAGGAGCGCAATCCTTCCATTCCTGGGCTGGAATACCAATCTGACTGCGGGACCAAGTCAAGCAGGGCGATGGCAAGTGAAGGGCAGGAGGACACGTGCTGATCCTGCGCTGGTGCACACTGACCTCCGGTGGAACAGGCTGCACTCTGAGTAGGAATCCACACACAGGGGCTGCGAAGGGAGCGAGATGGAGCTAGAATTACTTGAGACAGCTTACTGTAAGAAAGTGTACAGGGGGCAAAGACTATTAGCGCTGTCACCAAAAACACAGGGACAAACCTTTGCTTCTCAGTCTTAATAAATACTATGGAATTTTATCTTCAATGGATTTTTTCAATTTTTCCTCTTGTGGAAGTTTTCTGGGACTTTCAAGCATTATTATATATCGCTAACCAGAGATTGATTAAGCAGGCCTAAACACGTGCAGGATGGCGTCGTCGTAGCAACACTTTGGATAAAGACTCCTCACAGAACAGTACAGACTCATGGCAGTCTACACACCGAAAACCTGTTCAACCAGAATGAGCAAGTACAATCAGACACAAATAATTGAAAGTTACTGTCTACCCAGCTGGGAATTAGCATTTCTTAGGTGAGCTGCAGTAACTGACTTAACGTGAACTCCTGTATATTGCAACACAAACCTAAAGGGGCTTTAGGGAAGTTCACAAAGAATTAGGGAAGCAGCTCTCACCAGTGTATACAATTGTAGCGAGCCTGCAGAACTCTAGCTGAAGCATGGTGAAGTGTTAACTTTCCCAAAGTAAGCAGCCACTACTGGCACCAGCTCAACGGGACAGAAGGAGCTGATAGATAAAAGGGGGAAAAGTGAGAATTCCAAATAGATTTGCCAGGCATAACTGAATCCCTGATTTTGACCATTTGTTTTGGCTTGGTTAGAAAACAGCTACATACCTATTCTATTTACATTCAGCGCAAGGATTGTGTTCTAGAGCAGAGAATCAGGCTTATTGTTTACGGATGCTACAAGCAGGAATCTGTAATTCACCTTTTATATAACTGTCCAACATGCTGGGGCCACCAAACTCAAATTATACCATGTTTTGCCAAGCCCACAGTTTAGGATGGGAAAACAGCCCTGGAAGTACCCGGCATTAGAGCCTTGCTACCCCAACTAAAACTGTAAGAGAACTCACAGTTCACATCAAAAGGAAAATAGCACTTCTTACTACTTTTTTTTTTACCAGCTGGTTCCAGAATTGCGACACTTAAATATTCTCAGAACACGCAAGCTTTCTCTTCTACTCCTTTAGGGCAAAGTCCACTGGTCAAACCACCTCTCTGGCTGTTTAAACAAGGCTGCTGGACCTTGCAGTGAAGCAAATAAAAAGCATTCACTTACTCTTTCCTGTCACCAAAGCTGTAGAGATGTTAACTTCTATGTGCTGACCAACCACAAAATGCTGGGAGGTTTCAGAAACCACCTAAGCTGCTTTACTCACAGAACAGATCTAACACTTTACTCTCGTAGAGCTTTGAACAAGTTACTGATTTGACCTAATCACATGATAAAACAGTGATGCTTCAGCTTTTATGCAGTATGATACTGTTTACCTTCTGTTGCTGCAGCAAAAATGTGATACATAAACAATACACAGATAAATCACACTAGTGGCCAAGACACAGAAAGGAGAGGATGATGCCAAACGACATCATTTTATGTGAAACGTCTTGCTGTCACAAGCTCTGGAAGTCTTAGAAGGCTACCGCATGTACTACCAGTGATACGCTTTTAAGATCCAGTAATACATGTAGAATAAAGAGAGACTTAATTTAATCATAACTTGAACAAAAAAAACACTTATGAAAAAACAGTAACTGGAGCCAAGAGTAGCTATCTATAACTTGTTACATATATATATATATGTAACATCTATTTATATCTATCTATTTAACTTTTTATAACATCTGTAACTTCTATCATACACACAGGATCAGATACATAATTAAAATTCTTCTGTGTATAAACATCTAGAAAAAAAACCACTCTGATTTTGAAACTGTTACACAAACTATATGATTAATAGTTAACTGCTCCCTATCTTCCATGAAGGCTCAGTTATAGTATTTGAAAGTTAATACATTAACTGTATACTGGACGGAAATGTTACAGTTTAGTTTACTGCCAGCATCTCTCGCATTTTCCCATTTCTCCTGTTCTCGCTAACATGCACTTGAATGCCCCTCTTCTAATGGCTGTTTCAGTCCATGTTTACCATACATCCCGGGAGAAGACCTGACCGGATTGATTACATTAGCAAATTATTGCCAAAAACATTCCCTTAGCTGTGTCAAAGTCCCAATTTGCACAGGGCTGTAGCATTTTTTGGGTTTATTTGGAATGATCATAATTCAAACACTCCACAGAGAGAAATCCATTCATACTGTGATACAGTTTACACATCAGAGGTTTTTTTAACTCTTCAAATGGCCACCCCAAGAGAGGTAAGTGCCAGACTTCTCATGAAATACCTGCATTTGCAAAGATAAAATGACAACTCTTTGTCTCAAGTGACTGCCATACAAATACTTCTTCAAAGAGCTAGTGCTCTCCTCATACTTGTTGAAGCACTGACAAGACAACCTGAGTAGGAACCACATTCCATTAATAATACACATGCTCAAAAATGGATGATAGGGGGAGGCACTGAAAAACCACCGCTTGTCTGCAGAGATATACTGGCTTTCCAAAACGAAAGAAACTCCTTTTCTTACAGCAAAACAAAAGGCAGAATTAGGATTAGACTGAATGAAACTTTTAAAGGCATTGTGTTTGGCAAAACGCTAACAACCTTCTGGGGAGACCCACTGCCAGGAATGTCCATCTGCCACCTGATCCCATCATTGCTTTTCAGTCAGTGAACACCTTGCAGAATGCCTAACTGAAGACATTCCCTCCCTAGGACCACTCCCGACTCCTGTACCCTCTGCTTCACCCTTGCCAAAGTTCTCCCACAGCTGACTCAACGTTTCTTCCAATTTCCCACCACCCTTCTCCCTCAGATTCCTCCTACATGAACTGTCACATTCATAGGAGCCCTCCCCACCTTATTCGGTGCCTGCTTTTCCTAAAAGGAAAGGTCTCAACTGCTCACAGGCACTGCTGTTACTGCTACTTCTCTCTACCCTTTGTGCATCAAGTAGCTAAAAAAAGCCAACCCCAAAACAACAACAAAACCCAACCAAAACTAAACACACACAGGTACGCAAGAAATATCCCAGCGGAACTTTTAAAAGCAGAGATCTAGAACATACCCAGAAAAAATGACAAACTTTTGCAGGGCTGTACTCTGTTTGCCATTTTCTCCGTCTCACCTTTTATTTTTCTTCTTTTTATATAGCTTGTTCTTTGTATTTACTCCTGTGTTCTTATAAGAAATGATATTTAAAGAATTTTAAGATAGCTTTCTGTTCTTCAGCTTCTGGAAATGAAACAGATTTGTTAGGTTTTCTACAGGAGAGGCAAATACCTAATGCAGGACAAGTTAGTTATATTGCCTAAGATACTTACCAACAAACTGCTGATAGGAGGAGCTGCTGTTCTCCTTTAAAAAGCTGCATACATTCAGCTTCTTGCCTTTTTTTTTCTTGTTATTTTTTAAAAAAACCCCTAACTTAGTAACTTAAACCTGTATCTGGAACGCAGTTATCAAAATCTTCAGCCTCCACACTACAATGGGACAGTCTCTGTGCTTACCCACCTCCCAAAGTCGTTTTTGGAGAAAACAACAATCAACTCCACGGGCAAATGTCTCATTTTATACTCATCTTGGTTTGGGAAGCAGCTCTTATACACAGGACCATTAAAATAAAAAATAAAAATTCCAACCCTTCAGATTCTCTTTTTTTCTACATGTGACTTGCAGAAGGCCTGACATGTCTGATGGCAAACAGCCACACTGTGGGACTTCAGCCCTCTGTTTGTAGGACAAATATTTGTAAGAATATCCAAATTGGGGAGGGGAAAAAAAAAAAAGACTCAAAGCCTTTACAGCACCATCTCTCCCCATAGGTACATGGAGATGATGTTCTAGTTTAGCAAGAAAGAGAACATAAGACAACAGTACAGATAAAAAGCACCTACATCACAGCAGTAGGCTCTCTTATCTCAGCGGTCTGTCTTCTCACATCACGATCAGACGTGGCAGATAGATGGTGAAAATTAATTCAGAACATTTAGAATCCATAAATGTAAAAAATAAAAAAAACAGATAAACCAGACATGCACCATCCACGTAATATAATGAAAGAAAACCCCCTAAGGACTGTGTTTCTTCATATTGAGATCAGAAAAGGTAGATTAAATTGCCAATTTTTTTCCAACAATCTAACTTTTCAAGACTTAATATTTTAATAACAAATGACTAAGCCTTATAAAGTTTTTGTTTAAAAAGTGTTTTCACTTTAATGGGTTTAGTTAATAACATCATGAATGGTACAAAACCGTCCTTTTTCACATTTCCATACATTGTATTTACGGACCACCTGAAAATCTGGACTAAGAATGCATAAAGTGTCTCTTAATTAGCCCTAGCTTCATTTTTGCCATATGTAGAGGAGATAGGCAGAAAAACATGCATTTGTTAACAATGACATGTTAATATTAGCTTAAACAATAAGATATGGCAAATGTGCATTGTGTAACGCACAGGTATGTCATACGGAAAGGGAGACCAAACGCCAAGTGTTGGCAACAAAATAAGAAATGGTTGATGACACACTGACATTTTGTGACCATAGTTTTAGCTTTTCTGTTTTAAATAGTAGTAAATATTTAAATAATATTTAAAATATATTTCCCTATGGAAATCATTTACTTGGAAGACAGTCTGTAAGATTTTGTCTTTTTTCTTTTTTAAAGTAGCATATCATTTCGACAATATATGAATACAATACGCATCATAGAACTTCAAAGACCCTAAAGTCCTTAGCCATTTGTAGAAACACTTCTCCAATCCTAATTTGTCTCTGATTTTTTGCTAGCAAAACTTTGGAAGTAGCATCTCAAAGAAAACCTGCCTTTAAGAGAAATACCGTATTTCAAGAAAAAGAAACCTAACGTAAATGGAGACGCCATACTAAAGGAAAAAATAGTGGAATAAAATCCTAAAAAAATCATCATGCAATTGTTTTAATTTATGGTTTGCTAATTCATAGTCTAAAGAGGGGTTTGCTCCTTCCTAGTGCATCTTCTTTTGCAGTCAAATGAGTGCTCAGTTTTCACTGTCAGCTGTTAAGGGATGGAGACCTCACTGTTAGTTCAAGAAAACAAAAAAGAAAAAAAAAGGATTGAGGTGTGGGTGCAGAATTAATTATCTAAAGTTCAACAAAACAAAGCAAAGTATTTGTGCAAAAAAGTAATTTGTACATTGACTTTTTTCTAAGTTTGCTTCAGTATAAAAAACCCTCTTCAATCCCACTAACAAAACTTTATTTTAATGATCCTTCAACATGCTTGAGAGTTCCATGTTTTACTTATTCTAATTTGTTAATTTAATAATCCAGCCACCATTTTTGCAGCCCAAAACAAAGATGGAAGCTCCATTATATTAACCTTTAATAGTGTGGGGTAGTTATTTTTAATTCAGGCCAGGTTTTTCCTGTCTTTAACAGGCACAGTGCTTGTTTAACTGGCCTTGGCAATAAACCAGCCAAAAATAAGGCAGGTCACCTTCTATGGCAGTGCAGAGCATCCTGGCCAGTTGTTTGTTGTTTGGGGTTTTTTTAAATAGTTGTTGCTAAAATTACCTTATTTTTACATAGGGACAAGCTACTCCAAAAGCCTCTCATTTCTTTTTTTTAGCTTCTAAGGACTTGGGTTAAACCAAGTAGCTTCCCAAAGCTCCTTCTAGACTCAACAATCTAGAGTAAGTACACAGTAGCAGTATACAAATAATTTAGAAAGCACAGAGACCTCTCTCAATTAGTTGCTTCAAAGTCATATGAGGAAGGTACACGAGACACACAAAGTCTGACGAGTTCTTTACTATACCATCAAGGAGTGAACTTTATTGTTCCTTCAGTCTGCATCCTAATCATTTTAAAAGTACAGATTAGGAATTCTCAAACTGTGCTGTGCACATCACCGTAATGCGACAACAGAACTCTTCCTGGGCATGGAAACACCCCTCCTGAATCTACAACTCACTGCCAACCACCCCCACCAATAAGGGAATACACTAAGCAGATCTGGGACCCCCCCCTCTGTCAATAAAAGAGTATACCAGGCACATTTCTACCGTACCTCCAGTGTGCATATTTACATTAAAGTCATCTTAGCTGATTGCTGCCAATGCTGGTAACTTTGCTTTCACCATATAAACTTCAGCTCCTACCAGATTCAACACAGTACGACTCAAACAAGAGCAACTCTTCAACCCTGTGCCCCCCCCTTCCTTTCACTCTGAAGATTCATTAGTTGGATGATTGCTCCAAAAGCTGCACATTCTTCCTAAACCAAAGCCCACCTTGCTCTCCATGATTATAGTAGACATAGCAGTAGCGCAACGCATCCATCACCGTGATAGTGACCTCCCTTTTTAACCCAAAACCACTCTCAAGAGGCTTAAAAAAAGGCAAGGGCACATACCCCTTTCTGTTCACTGTAGTCTGCATACAAATTGCAAAGAATTATTGCTTTTAAAAGATGAAAAGCTTTGGAAATATGGTAAACATCCTATAAGGTTCTAAAACTAATCAGCTAAAACTCTGTACATACTTTAATATTCAAACATCTATTTGATTAGTCAAGATCAAATCATTGTGTTTTCACATCTATTCATTAAACTCTTCATAGTTCTAAGGTCTAATGAATATTTAACAACTAAATAGGATCAAAACAGGTAATGGAAAAAAAGGTCAAATGGCAATGAACATTATTTCATTTGGCCAATGGATAGTGAACCCTGCTTTCTTGGCTGAAATTAAGGCACTAAGTGGCAGTGAAAGGATAAAGGAATGAATTTGTTTTCTGCATCATCTGAAGACAGATCAACATGACTGGTTTTTAGGACGCCAGTAGAGTACATATCCATTCTGAATGACTCAGTAAGGCATTCTGTTGGCAAATTTAAGGAAAATGTTCTCCTGATTAGAGCCCATTACATTCATTGTCTGAGTGTGACTAGTGGCACTACTAACTTAAACTGGAGGGGAAAAAAAGCTACAAAGATGTCTGAAGACTTAAAAGGCACCAAAAAGAGAACAGCTCTGCAACTGCCAGTTCTACAAACAATTATGTAAGCTGTGTTTAACACTGCATATAGTCTATTCAATCACCAATCTTTGTTGACAAAGATATAGTAGCTCTTCATTTAAACTCTCAGTTAATCAAGTGCTAGTTTAGTAACAAATTTATTTTCACGTATCAGAAAAATAATTGCAGTGTCTAACACAACTACACTTAAAGCAAAACTAGTCTAGTATGCATTATTCTGGTTAACACTGAAGCAAACCTGTATAAACAAAAAGGTTACCTTAAGATACATAGTTTACAATATGAAATCAACATATAAATGAATAGGATTTACTGAAAACAATGGAAAGTGTATTACAAAGATACATGAAACAACTTTAACCACAATATTTTCTCTGTGAAAAATACAACTATTAGTGAGATAAAATGTACAATTGATTTTTTTTTTCCAAAAGAAAAAAAAAACACAGTATAAAGGAAAATATTTTTTTTCTTCAAAACAGGGAAAATAGTTAAGGTCATTGTCTTTCATTACAATATAATTTGACACAAAAAGCAGTCATAGGATTGCACCAACTCCATGTTCAGTTTCCTGAACATGACAATAGTAAAAGGAGTCCATAAAGCATAATGACATTTCTGGATTTTACGATGGCAACATATGTATGTAGAAGCTGATGTCACTCCGGCTCTGTTCACAAAAATGTACAAACTCTAAATTTGGTGGCCAGACATGTAAAAATTAATTCACCCCAACGTTGACTTTTCTGTTGCTTAGTCAGGGATGGAAAAATCTGTAGTATTATTTTAAGTGTTGCTCTCTTTTTAGCAATAAAGAAAAAAAGTATATGTAGTGCATGCTTTATCACTTGTCAAAAACATTTCTGAAAATAAAGCTAAGTTATCCAATAGTTTACAAAATAGAAAATAATTCTTCAGGTTAAAAATGTGGTTAGGTTTACATTTAGTTCCATCTCCAAAGGACTGGTTTCCTTGGCAGCATCACTTTTCCTTAGCAAAAGCCAAGGCACAAAGTTCCATAAAGAGAAATAAAAACGGCTACAAACAAGAACGCAGTCTGGCATTGTAAAAGAAATCAGAGCCTCTCTCTGAGCCTTCTGTTCCATCAGTTTAGTGCCGTAGAAAAATGTGAGATTTGGGATACATTTCTGTTATGAGCATTTCTGCTGAACACGATTCAAAAGTTCACCAAACTTTTCAAAAAGATCTTCCACCCATTTTATATTTTTCATGCACAGCTGCACAATCTCTTCCTGTCCTAGATCTGCACTCTTCTTCTGAACAGAAGAAATCTATTTAAAAAAAGAGAAGGGGAGAAAAAGAGAAAGATGCATGCATATACACGTTAGGCTGTCAGCATTTCAGAATTTTCATTTTTATAATATTCTGCAGTTAAGACAGACCCTTCTTTGGAAGAAAACCTTTTTGCTGTAAGAAAGAGGAAAAACGCCCCTCAAAATATATCTCTTAGGAACAGAGACAGAGCTCAACTCACACATTTCTTCTACCTGGAATATTTCCACCAAGGATCTATATAAAAAAAACATAAAGGAGCAGGCATTCCAAGACAAAAGGTAGCTCCTAGATTTGATACACAAACTGATAAAACTTGCTTAGTTTATTTTGGAACAGTGAAGAATGTTTGCATATCCTGAGGGAAACTGATTTCACACAGATCTTGTAAGCCCTTTATCTCAATGTTCTGGGCAGCAGCACCCATTAGGGGAAACATACGTTCTCAGCATAACCTTTTGTTTGCCACAGAGAATTAATTAAAATAGGAGGCCACAATTCATACTCATTTACCAAGAAGAGAACAGTCCCTAGTTGGACTCAGTAAATTTTCTCAAGGAATGTAAAAAGTATTTCAAAGAGAATAAATGCTTACCTCTTCTTTACATGTTAGGTATATGTGATATTTGTAATGATGGAGTGAGTGATACAAAGAATACAAATGTATTTTTTCTGGATCTACTGTAAACTCCTGCAGAAAGAACAGTTATTTCAGGTCAATTCATGTGATTTTTCAAGACAGAGATATGATAGACATTTTATTCTAGAAGCGTATTTTTTTTTCCAACAATACAGAAATGGAATACTTCATTCAAATAATTGCTTTTACATATTTTAGGACACTATAATTTATACGACATCATCATTATTTCCTATCTCCACCTTCCCTACTGTGTTATTTTATCAGAACCAGGTTTGAGAATGCTTTCAATCCTCCTGAATGCACTGCAGGTCTAAAACAGGCAAGATGCCCCTGCTTCTCAAGAACTAATGCAAGAATTACCAAAGCTTAACTATTTTTCCACCAAATCAATGGGTACCAGGATGAAAAAGCATAGTTTGTGCTTCAGAAGAGCTGATCTATACTTATGATCTAACACTTAACGTTGCTTTGGCAAAAATGGGAGCAGGGGTTATATTTATAGGTCATCTGTCCACACACTATTTACTGCTGGGCAGTAAGCCTATGTGAGCCAGTACCCAGCAAAACCTAGTTAGAATGTTCCCTAGGAATACTACTGAAATTAACAATGTGTACATCTCAAGCTTTGCAAACTTACTTTTTTAAAGCTTTTTTTTTTTCTTTAAGATACACAGCTTCACTCTGTCATTGGAAATGAGGAAATGAGCAACACAGACCTAATGTTTGAATAAAGTGTTATCTAATCTCCGCTTTTACAGTGTTAACAGCTACAGAGTGACTTTACCACAACTGAAATGTAGAAGGCAAAACGTGGCTGATTCCAGAACAGTGCAGGAGGCTGACAGCTCCGCAGAATCGGGCTCTGAAGTTCAGCCCTCGCTCTGGTGGCGAGAGAAGCAGAGGGGGCTGCAGCAGGGCTTCGCTGGCTGCTTACACCAGGTGAGAAGCACAGCCACAGCCAGGCTCACCTCTCCCTTCCCATCCACCTACACCCACCGACTGCCGCCTGCATCAGGGAAGCAACACGCTACCACCTCGTCTTCCTGCAAGCTCGAGGAGTTGCTACAGAAGACTTAGAGCATTTGGATCTAAACATGGAATTTAAACAGAGAAGTAACTATAAGAATTGTATGTTGTCTCTCTACTGGAATATAACTCCGTTTCACAGATGAGTTAAAATATTGATTTAATATGCTGCTTAAATGTCGTTTCCCTTGTTACAGAAAAAGCACCTCGGTCAAAGATTTGGTATTTTGAAAAAATCTACCAAAACACCTAACACATGAAGCAGTATTGTATATAAACATGGTTATCATATTAGAATTCAGATGGTGGCAGCAGTAAATCCTCTGAACACTCACCTGTGCTAATTTAGTGGTTGATTTAGAAGCCCTCAGTGTTTTCTTGTTGTAAGCTTTACCGTTCATTTTGATCTTAGACACAGACGTTCCTCCACTTTTTGTCTTAGGATCCCGAGTGATCACTGTCAGTTCAGGAAAGTTTTCCAAAGCATTCTTTAAACAGAGCATATAAAGAGAAAGGATTATGAATAATTCAAGAATGACCAGCCACCCAGACTGCTGATAAATTGGCCGTTTTTCTTTGAAAGGTTAGAGTGCAGCCTATTATAAAACAATTTATTCTTCCATAAAGACCTGATAAAAGGTCTTTATCAGATCAAGCAACTGCATACAGTTTGAAAAGCATGACCACCAGTTCTTCACTGCTATAATTTTTCAAGACGAGAAGATTCTTTTATTGCATCTCAGACTATCATCTCTGATTCTCTCATCAAGAAGAGCAAAAAAAGGCTCCAATAAGCAATTTTTACCTTTAAAAATGCTCCTAACTCCATTTCTACCCAAGAATCTTTAAGGTCAAGTTACTTCTAGTCAAGTAAGTACTTAATGCCTAGTCAAGCAAAGAAAGAGGGACTGGATGCCTAAATATCTTCACAGGTTTTGTCCAGCTTTTGCAAAATACCAATTAATTCCATCTTATAATATCTATAAGGTAGAAAAGCTTATGCACAGTGAAGTACATGGCTGGTTCAAAAAAACCACAAGTATTTAAGACATTAACTCGTAAGAGTGAACTGCATTTCTACCAGTTCAGTTCAACATTACTTGCATGAGAAAGCTGGAATACAACTTTGTTGTACAAATACAGCACTATGGTATCAGCTGCTTTGAAATAGTTGTTATGCTAATGATCTGACCCTGACCAAAAAAAAAAAAAAAAAAAGAAAAAAAAAAGATATTCTGAGTTAAATGCACATGTATTTCTTTGCATTGTACTCCAGTATGAGGGGAAAAAAAAACAAACATCAGGCATACAGAAAAATAGATCAATGGTGCACTGCACCTTAAGGACGTAATTTGGACTACTGGGTTAAAATATGAAGTTAACTAAATTTTTGTATTTTCTTTTAACAAGAAATACTTGAATTCAAGAACCTCCCCTGCCTAGAATTTCTTAGTGCTTTATATACATCAGCTATTTTTTTTTCCTTATTAAAAAACCTCCTCTCATTAAAAAGTTATAAAATGTACCACACAGATAGTTGCATAGTGATAGCAGTAACCCCGACTAGCTAACCTGTCTGTATACAATATTCATTGTGATGCTTTCAAACTGGAACAAGTTCAGCAGGTTTAAATTATTTAGTTTTTCTGTCCCCTGTAACAGCAGTCTTGAATGTTGACTTTGAGCGTCAAGGGGCTTTGGCAACTTTTGCCTTCCTCTGGAGTATTTTTCATTAACCAGAACAGTTTACATGGCTGCACCACTGACCTACACCAAATAAATTTGAATTGGAATGAAGAAGAAAATACAGGCAATTTCTGCATCTTTGAGAGCACAAGACATAAAATGGTGATAATTATTTCCAAATTAAATCTACACAATTCAGCTGAGACACTTCATTTACTAAGCTTCAACTAAAGTAACAGTAATATTTTCTAATTTTGTTTATAAAAGACTGTAACCCAAAGGACACGATAAACTGTTAGAACTATACAGACTCTTTCAGGCAAAACTATTGAACCCTGACTTGGTGCTAACTTCCATGTCTGATTTGGATTTTAATACAGTGCTAAAATATACCATGTTAACTGTATACAGTGAAAAAAATTTACCTTAAATTCATCCACACTTATTAATGTTCAAATTGAACGATACTCATGAAAGCTAATGATATTTTTCACTTAATGTTTGCTTCAGTGCCCCATTCAGCATTAATATCTGAACTAACCATTTTATCAAAGCGGGAACAGCAGCAGGCTTTCCAGTGTATTAATCATCAGATTATCTGAACCTTAAGGAGCATCAAACACATTTTCCTAACAAACACAAACTCTTATGACAAACAGCCGTTTCATTTTTATCTGAAATTCTGACCCAAGGATAACGCAAGTCAATACCTTCACACCAGAAGGCAAACATAAAAGGCTTTTTATCTCACAGTTTACATCACAAGCAGATCCCTTCCTTACGTCTGTAATTTCATTAATTTCTTATAGATCCTACTACGAAATGCAGGCTTAAGTTATCTTTAGAGACAGGATACATAATCTGCTTCTAAGTGAACATACAGCAAAGCTATTCTATTAGTTATGAACTCCAACAGATAAGCAGATGTAATTACATGTTAGTATTACACAAAATCATATTAGTTCCCTTAAATTAGGGAAAGATCAAAATAAGCTACCTCTCACATTGCACATATGCAAATGTAACCAGAATTCTACAAATTAATATCCTGCCTTAACGTGGCCTATCTTCTCCGCAAAACTCTTATCACGGAAGCAAACCAGAAATGCAGGGTTAATACATGCTACCTCTCTGAGGCTCCGTGGACAGCCTGCACTCACACAGCCCTCCCCAGGCCTTCCTATTGCAAGGAGGAAGCTGCAAGAAATTCTGTTCAAGCAGGTACAAATTGTACAGCTGTTGGGAAAACAGCGTAACGAACTGTTCAAGAATCACGTGAATTAAAGCTTCGCTGGTTAATGACACCCTCATCCCTGGAACAAGGTCACTTAGTGTCCCACAAGACTCACCAGGAATGTGCTGTGGGGAAAAAGGGATCTTTTAAAGATTTCACGATGAAAAAGTAGAACTGTCGAGTCTGACATTACCTGCCTCCTCACCTAGCTCTCAGAAACATGCACAGAGCAGTACAGAGATAGCTAATTCTCCAAGTATCTCTGTACTGTGGATATAACAGGACAGAAGAAAGACAGGCGAAAGAGCAAAGTTAATCTGACAGTGTTTATAGACAGGTCTGCCTTCCTGTTGTTTGTCTCAATACAGTTACAGGATGAAATAATCAGTCTGATTATAGACATTGACAACTAAGGGTGAAAATAACCTGGTTTTAAACTACTCTGGTCATGTTCTCTTCTTCAAAGAAAGTCAGACACCTGCTTCACAGCACAGCAATATTTTATTAAGGCTTTTATGCAATACAATCACTTAAGCTCTAGAACAACAGCAATCAGGTTTTCTTCTGAAAAACTTAAAAGAAAAAAATGCTTGAAAATGAACCAGAAAGCATGAGGAGTAAAACTGGAACTTTACCTTTGCAGTATAAACTCCTCCATCACAAAATGTTCTCCAAATGCCACATACAAGCATTGAATTTATAGCATCTCTTTCAAATCCATATTCACTTCTGTTACAAATTTGCCTTCTGGGTTTTAAGTTGTGCCTGCACGGTACGCATCAAATGACTTATTTATAATATTACTTTAAAAATCCTAGAATTTAGAAGCGAATACCTTGAAAGTATGATCCAAGCGTAATTTGGAAAGCAGCCTTTTCCTATTGTCATTCAGCATACCATCAATTTTTCTCATGTGAGGCAAAAGTAGCTCATCTAAAAGACACAGAAAAAAGCAGCAGTTGATTATTAAGAGATACATAGTAACGAGATACTGAGTCAATCTGTACTTCTGGCCATTACCATAAAAAGTGGAAGTAAAAAAGAATGCAATTTGCACATAAACTTCAAATGTGAGAGAAAAAAAATATATCTTTTTTTTTTTTGATCAGCCTGCTAAACTGGTCTACATATTAAGCAGTTTAATTGCTGATTGCAATCCTGCCCCTTCTCCCAATTCTCTTTGTTGAAAAGAAAAAAATAAGACAGAGCAACATAGAGCATAAATCTTAAGAGACAATTTCAAACCATTTCCTACATAATCCTCTTCTGTGCAATACAACTGGCAGTTTGTGGTTTTGACATTTGCTGTTCTGTATTACAAGAGATGTGACCCTGTTGGCATTTATAACAAAATAAATTGAGGAAAATGCTTACTGATAAAAGTTATCTGCTAAACCACTGTAAATTGCACAATATACATTTGAACACAGGCATGTGGCCATGAACGAAAATTTACAGCTCAGTATGGAGAATTCTATCTATAGAGTCAATTTCTTTGCTTTTAGTGAGGCCACTGATATAACACATGGTTATGAAACCTTGAGGTAAGTGTGCGTTGATGAACAAAACAGGGGAGTCTAGAAAATAGTTTTGTTAATACAAGCAAACAGAATATAATACAGAACAACAGCCTGCAACTAAATAATAAATGAAATGATTGTTTTTGGGGAACCTTTGTCTTTATACACAAGGATTTCACTAAATTTTGAGAAATAGAACAGCTTTGGCTTGTATCCTGGAGTCCACTATAGTAAATAAGTCCAGGCATTTTCTCCTAAAAGAAAAAGTGGAATACAATTGTCTTTGGTCAGAATTTCAAGATTTCAGAGTTTGAAATGCAGAATTTTTACTATTAGCAAGAATCAGAACTACATACAAATGTAATTCTTCATAAGAAAATAAACACTCCCAAAACACTAATTTGAAATAAATGTTTGCTAAGATTTTAAGAGACAGTAACAGCAGGAACAAAATGCTCACTTCTGACATTCACAGCACAAGCCTAATGTAACAAAGCAGACAAAGATTGAATTATTCAAAGAGATACTGCAAGTCTACATATAAATATATTTACACACAAGTAATTTGTGTAAAGTGTTTGTCAGATGTGGGTATGTAGCTAAAAGTTTGGTTTTTTTCAAAACAATACATTTGCTTTACTGATTAATAACCCTAAAAATCTAATAAAACCACACAAATGTTAAACATACTGTACCATTGCTCTTTTCCAAGGCTTGCATTGTGTCTGGATCCAAGGCAATACTAACAAGCAACTCCATGTAGCTCTTAAAAGTCTCTTTCATAGCTCTTGTATTCAAAAAGCGAGTAACAAGGGGAGCTGGAGGTACAAACTCTGAAAATCAATCAGAATATAGTGATTTTTTTTCTCCCTCAATAACCTGCAAATATTTGTGTTTTTCAAAACTAAAGGCTGTTCTCTCTTAAAACACAAGTGACCTCTACTGGTATCCCAAGAGAGTAAAAGTGCACAGAGATAATACTCAAACTACTTATATTCCAAAATCAGGTACAAACACCACATCTGGTGCAAATGGTACAATTTTTGGTAGAAACACTTACAGCTACGTGGAACTAGCAGCATTTAGATTACTGTATTTTAGGGATTTTAAACATTTTTCTATTATTGTACATGAAAGTCTAGGGAAAAGGGATAATGAATAACTACAGTCAAGCACAGTGCTCTAAGTGCAGGTTTTGTGTCAATCCAAGTACCTCCTAAAACCCCAAACCTCAGAATTGTCTAAGAGAGAAACATTCAAAAACACCAATGTCACTTAGGAGCCTGTGTACCAAGATCAATCCCACCTAATTGTCCTTCTCACAAAAAACACATTGACCAAATTTTACCAGTGAAGCGAGCTAGGCGTATTTGTACTTATTCTGAGGAAGCTTTTATTTTCTCACAGACAGCAATTTCAAGCATGCACATGGAGCAGTCATCAGTACCAGTAAGCATTCCACAGGCTCCACATATGATACTGCTGCTTTGCAGTAATTTAGCTAGCAAGGCTGTCAAACTTTCTCAGATAGCCACATTTCTATGGGTGACTATCACCACTAGGTTACTTCAAATTTTGTTGTACGTATTATTAATGATTATTCAGGTAAATTTGCTTGAAAAACAGTATTTTAGAAGTGCTGCGTTCAGCAGAGGCACTGCTCCAGTCCACCAAGCCCAATTTATCTATAAAGTCACCGAGGCCAATGTGCTTTTGAAATACAGCAATACAAAGCACGGGGACTAACACAGGTTAACTTCAAACACATGGGAAAAAAGAAAAAACTGCAAAACGCTTTATATCTGCTAACACAGGTAATTTCTATTAACATAGTACACTTAAATTCCTTGCTGTTCCGGAAAATTTCTGCAAAGATATCTCAAGACAATTCACTCCATGAATGTCTTAACAGCAAATCTGCTCAGCAGGCTGCGTTTGAACAGCTGGCATTTAGACAAGCAGCGAAGAAGCCAAGAAGTCAACTGCTTTTTCTCCTTGGGTTTTGAAAAAACAACAGCAACATCTGAATTCTGCCCATAAATGCATGCAGACAGGCATGGCAGGAATGTTATTTTAGACATGACATAGGGTCACAATTGAAAATTAAAGAAGAATCCACTTCTTGAGACATATTTGAAAATCAAATTGGCTCCTTCTCCTGCAGTTGTACCCATCTTAAAAAGCAGGCAGTAAAAATACATTTATCTAATTGATTAACTACATTTGCGGTAACTTCAATTGCACACATTTGCTCACACACAAACAAGAAGCAAAAAGTTGTAAGAAATCAACTTTTCATGACACTGACAGAATTATTTTTTCCCCTGGAGCTGGTAAAGAAAATTTTGCAAAATCAAGCAACATAATTTTATATTATTATTTTCAATTAAGTTCAAATAGGCCTAAACGCTAACAATATTATCTTGCTTACCATCCTCATCACTCTGGGCCTCAGGTGAAGAATCAGACTGGGAAGATGAAAACTCTTCTTTCCACTTTTTCCTTTTCTTTGGTGGTGGTTCAGCCTTTACCTTTGGCTGTTTCGCTTTGGGTTTCACAGAAGAGACTTTTGTTGCTGTTGGTTTTGGTGTCGGTGGATCAGGGGTTTTGTTGTTGCTACTACTAGGTTTGCAGTGAATAGTCCTGCAATATTACAAAAATGATCTTTATGAAAATAATTACCACAGAAGTTTGGGCATTAATAAGATAGCTAATCTTATTTAACCAGAATATATTCCTCAAAGATTATATATACTTATTTCATTGTCACACGTAACTAGGAGTTAGGTCATGCACACTATAGTACTGTATCTTTGATATAAGACTTAGTAATTATTCTCAACTACCTATGATTAAATAGCTTTCCAATTTTATAACTAGCCTGACAGGCACAGAAAGTTCATACTGCCCAGCGTCAATAGAATTTATGAGCTAAAGGAGATCAGAGCTGATATTAGTGAATTTAGGATATTGTACCCATACAGAGATGGGAGAGAATATCATCTGATTGAAAATGCAGGAAATACAGGATCTTGAGGAATGGAATAAGAAACCAGACAACTCCTCTCCTTTCTCTTCCCACCACTCAAAACAGGAAACCAATCCGGAAACTTAATATCGTAAATTCAAAGTTATATACTTTAGGACTAATGATGCACTACAGTTTTGAGAGTGTGGTGGGGAATACAATTCTGGGAAGTATCAGGCAAGATTTATTTTTTTTGTCCAAATGGGAAAGCAGTAAAATGTACAATAGAAACATTATCAGTATCTTCTGGAACACTGAAGAATTTTATCATCTGTCAGAGATGAAGATTTCAAACCAAAATGGATGGAGACAACAGATGCTAGGATGAGTGGAGGAATGGAAAGCCTGCCTTAGACAAGGAAGTTGAAAGCCTTTGATTAATCCAGTTTAGTGAAACAAAGACAGAGGTGGAATCTGACTGCTCTCCAGAAATACATCACGCAGTAAAAACACCAGGGGAAGACGGAAATAAAAGCCAAACACAGTACTGAGAAGAACATATGGATACAAGCTAATCATGATCATGCTTTGGCTAAAAGACAGGATTGTTTCAGAGCACTGGAGGAACAGGTTTTGGAACAGTCTTCCGTAGCCCCAGAAAAAGAGAACATGAAAATCCTAGCCAGTTCTGAAGTTTTAAGTAGGTCATGATTATTTTATAAAATTGATTATCTGATGGCACTGCTTTCTTTGAGTGCAACTAGACTTAAAAACCCAGTAATTTCTCAAAGAGCACTGTGATATTTTTCATTCCTGTTTACTACCATCTGACAAAGTAAACGTATCTGCACTAAATTATAATAATTGAAAATTCACAGAAAGAGAGAAATCCTTCAAATATCATCTGAAGTTGTGGGAAGATAAAATAAGCTAAGTATTAAAGCATGACAGAGTTTGCACAGTAAAGAATCTGCAATCTTTTCCAAAAAAGCACAATGGAAGTTCAACACCAAATGCAATAGCAAAACCAAAATCAAGTCAGTAACACTGAAAACCTTATCAGAAGGAAGGTGAAAGGAAATCTCAGAGATAACTAAAGTATCTGTGTGAGAGATGCTTACGGTCATAACATTTTGCAGGACTAGCAGTATATTGACTAGAATGATCAAATCCATCCTAATGTTTGCCCTGTGTTCTTTACATCGCTTTCCAGAGTGACAGGCTTGTTTGGGTTTTATTTAGCCTTGCTGGTGGTTTAAAGGCAATACTTCTGGAATCATTCATTTCAAAGCATGGACAGAGGTTACATGGGTTGACTCAAAGGTATAAAGCTTTTTGAGGTGAAGTGAGGGGGTAGGGCATGGCAGGCGGAATAAGAAAAATAAAACATCCTCAGTGTGCAAGGACCTATAAAAGAAGGAAAAACATCCTTGCAACAGCCAACTTCAACAATCAATTTTTGTTTTTAAATAAACTTTCTAGGATCGAGAAGACAGCACAGTACTTGTAGTATACTGGGACAGGATGGTCATCAAAGCAATCTGGAAAAACATACCTAATTTGCAAAGTCCACAGGTTAGGAGAAAACACCACACAAAAATATTTAAAATCACTACACCTGTAGGCTTCTATTCCTATGTGGAGTAACAGGGCAAAAGATGACAGAAAGAAGTAGCGTGTGGAGCCCTAACAACTCTAACACGAAGGACTACTGCAATCCACAGATTCAACATAGGGGAGTGATGTAAGAGGTATTCCTATCTCATTTCTTAAAGCAAAACACAAAGTTCTCACCATCCAACTTACAGCTGACTTAACATAAGCTTGAGTTATAATTCTTGTTTATAAAAACAGGTGCGTTCTTAATATGAAAACAGCATGGCAAAATGAAAAACAAATTGAAACAAAATACCTTGCTGACTGTACAGGCTTGCTTCGTGGTTTTTTTGAACATACTCTGACATATTCCTTTTTATTTGCATTTTCAATGAACTTCACATATACTCGTTTGTATTTTGTTTTTGCATCGCCAAAATACCCAAGATACTAAAAAATAAATAAATAATTACACAAGTGTAAAGTGTTAAGCAAAATTATTCGCTTTAATTTTAAGAAAAATTAAAGAGAAAAGAAAAAAAGTTTAAAAGCAACCCGTTTACATTCAAAGATGAGCCATCCTACAGGGTTTGTAATTTAAGTGAAATTCTCCAATGGGTTTCCACATACTATTAAAAATAAGAAAATCACACAAGAGGTACTTTGGGCTTCATTATCTCCCTTTATTTAATCCTCCCCCGTGTGTTATCTCCAAAGAATTATCTGCCTGGCAAAAGGCTGTCTGTTGAAATTGTGTTCTATCTGTATCCTTTTCTGTTGCACAAAGCAGTTTCTTCGCAAGCCCATTTCCACTGACTTTATTCTGGTTCCTTTCCCCAGCCTGAATGACACCAAAGAACCCATGCTGGAAAGCCAAGAATCTGCCCATGAATATATTTAGAGAAAATTTTAGAGTAGGAGGAAATCCAAGGATTCCCCCAAGGATGCTTGCTAAGAATGCATGTCAGAATCACATTTTATTTTGTTTCCTAGACTTCCATTAAGGAAATCAGTTCCCATGAGGCTTCAGAAAGAATTTTGAAGACTCACACTGTTAGTAGCAGCAAACTCTCTCTGTCCATCTCGCACTTCAGGAACAAACTTTTGCAATAAAGCCTTCTGTACTTTCCAAATAGCTGGAGGCTCTTTCCCTGTTTGCAAAGCAACCTGTAAGAACATAATATTATTTGCTAAAAATAGTGCTTATTTTTCCCCAGAAGTATGTTTGTGCATTGTATTTTTTGAGCAAGTTACCCAGGAATAAAATGGAAATGTCATTCAAAATTCCAAACCCTTAGTCATTATGTGCCATTCTAACCAAGACAGTATGGCATGAACAACAATAAGTATAATGCAATCACAGTGATGAAGTTGTGCCAACCAGCTTTGGCTATGGTGTAACATCTTAACCCGTGTACCATTCAACTGAGCCACAGAAATTTCTTTTTTAAAACATTATATTATTTTCTCATTTTTTATTCTTTTGCTGGGTGAACTATTTTTTAAAACAAAAATGCACGAATCGCAACAAGGAGCAAAAAGCTTCCAGGTCCCTTGTAATTCTGTAGCAGAAGCCCAGGTACATTAGAGCATGATGTTTGCACGAATGTGAAAAGAGATAGTTCAGTGTGAATTAGCAAACCACATTTTACACTGTCAGTTTAACTTAACCAAAAAAGAAAAAAAAGTTTGAGTTTATTTTCTTCTTCACATAAACTATGTTAAAAAATTGTATTTTTATGTATTTTTAATGTATTATTAACTCAAATGAGAATTTTCTGTAAATCCTACATGCGAATTACTAATTCAAAGCCTCTCTTTTAGGAAAATATAAAATAAAGTACCAGTTTCCTTTTTCATGACTGTTTAAATAACTAACAAAACAAACACCACAAAGCTTAAAGTTCAAAATATCTCATAACAAAACAACAACAACAAAAAAAATCAGTTTTATAAGTCACAAGGGAATATTTTAGAACTGGTAACACTTGTCTTATGTTACAAAGGTACATGAATTAATTTGAAACTTAAGCTCAAGAGGATGAACACACAGACAAGTAATCAAAAATATTAAATATTAATGGTGAGAATATTTCTGGTTATGAGAGCAAAAAAAGGAAAGGCAAACATGCAGAAGAACTTAAAAAGGAGAAGTAACAAAACAAGAAATCAAACCCAAGAAACATTCCTGTAAACTCATACGAAGAGCTGTCCTTACAGAAGCCATTTCTTATTGGAATAGCAAGCAGAACCCCTTAAAAAAAAAAAAAAACAACACACACAAAAACCAAAAAACCACAAATAACCACCCAGACAATTCCAAGATCTTTTGCACAACTCCAAAAGTCATTTCCTCAACACCTCACACTTGAAAGCCTACTGCTATCTTAAAAAAAAAAAAAAAAAAAAAAAAAAAAATCTCTGCCTTTTAATATTAAAAAAGGTAATTCCAAGTTCTAACAGCACATAGGTTTACTTTATTATGTATGCAGCATAAAACAGATTATGTACATACAACACATATTCATAACCTGCACTGGAAAGACACCTTTAAGGCATCTTGGCAGCATCCAGGGAATATTAGCATAGAAACAGAAAACTAATCTGCAGCCTTTCCCCTTTTGGTAGTTTGTTGAGGCTAAATTCATATGCAGGACTTCTGTGATTATTTCAACCCCCACCCCCCCAGCAAGTATCCAGATTACCTTTAGTGTCTCTATATCTTCAATCTTCACTACAAATTCATCACGTTCTCTGTACATGCCCTCTCCTCCACTGTCCGTGTTCTCCTCGTCAGTACATCCTTCTATTGCAACAGTTGCCTGTATTTTTGCCAGTTGGTCTGAAGTCATAGCATCCTGTTGAGCTACTTTTAAGGCATCAGCTGGATTCATTTTCTCCTGCACATTGACTACAGGAGCAGTTGTCTGCAGAGACTCCTGCTTTATTACAGCAGTAGTGGCAGCAGCAGTAACAACTGCCATTTTTTCAGCTTCTGAAGAAAAAACCCACATTTTACTTCAATTATCAAAACGGGAGCTACAGAGTTATTTTTCTTCTTTCCTGTTACAAATTAAACACAACTATTCTAGAAAAAACACCTATTATGAGAGCTAAAATACAAGCATCATCTTGGCCGCAGCTAATCCTTAAATCAAACCAAAATACTGCAGCTAGTATGCCTCTGTTTTATTCAATTGATGCATATATTAGGATCTAGAAATAACAAAGGTGACTAACAAATGTTTTAGAAAACAATTTGATGGTTACAGACATAATCAACAGGAAATACTGTTGTACTTAGTGTGAATAAGCAACTACAATTGTAGAGATAATAAGTAAAGTCTTTTTAAAATCAGATGAAGGAAAGGGAAATACACATGAAATGAAAATATTTGCTGTATGACTTTTGGACATTTATATTTTATATCTTGTAATAATGTAACTGGAATTTTCAGATTAAAACTTTGGCAGTATCATAATAATTTTTAATATTAGCAGAGGTCAGCAATGAGAACTGATTATCAAAACAAAGAAGGGAAAGAACATTCTTCTCCTCAATGCCCAAAAGCTTTTCAAACTCCCCCTTCCAAAATTGCTATTTTTTCCCAACTGAAAAAAAAATTAAATTACAATCCTTTTTCTATATTATTATAGACTTTTTTATACATATTAGTTTTAACACTTCCTATCTACAAGAAATCAAGTAATATTAGCTATAGCATAATTACTAGTATCACTTAGGAAACTAACTTCAAACTGGAGAAGAAAACCATTTTACAGTTTTGTTACAATCACTGTTATTTGTTGGTCTTGACACTTGAAAAAAAAATAGAAAAAGATAACGACATTTTAACAAAATTGATCCAAACCAAAATAATTAAATATCAAATGAATAGGTTGGTACAAAAGCTTTATACCAGATGCATGAAGATTCACGAGAGCAATTCAGTAAAATTGCTAAGCCATGAAATATGTTCTGGATAAACCGTATCACATTATTGCAAACGCTGTATTTCTTTGTTCACTGAAAGCTATGACAGGTGTAGACATGGCATTTTTAATTCCCCAAGTATATTTACACATTCTTCAGAACAGCAGGTAACTGTACACATACTACTTAATACTACCCACAAAAGACGATGTTTTAGTATTTGTCTTTCCATACTTATGTACAAAAACAGAGGAAGGAATTTCTAGAAAATCTGCAAAGTAACAGTGAGTAGGGAAGACATCATCTACTTCTAAGCACACTAAGCATCTTGTATGATGTACAAACAGCCTCATATACAAAACAGAAAGGTGAATTCAAGGAGTTATTGGTATAAACGTTTCAACCTTATGAATATTAAAGAAGATACAATAATACTGTAAAAAAAAAAAAATCACTGCAAATAAAATCCTAAAGGGAATGTCCAACCAACAAAAAACTTCTGAAATATTTCTGTAGGAAGCTCTGTACAGAACGTGGCTTATTAAAGCTAACAAATTCAGCAAGAGGCTCAAACCGTAGCATTGTCCACATTTTGGCTTTCTGGGGGAAACAAAGGTCACTGCTTTCTCATTTAAAACACATATTCAACTGAAAGAAACATGAGGAACTTCATCTTCTGTAACAGAATTTCCAAATGCATGAACTTACAGAATTTCATAGAAATATCCACAGAAGAAAACAGAACAGTAATTAGGATGAGATATTGTTTAGTATATCGTGTATTCTGTAACCTTTTTCTGGTATTTTAGACCCGATTATTACAACGTAAGTTCAATTGTGCTATGTATTTTTCAGTAATTCATACCACCTCTAGGGAAAAATACTATCCCTCTCCCCTTTAATCTAAAAAAAAATTATCTATTTTGTTAAGAACCAGCCTATGGCTCGTGGGTCCTGAGAAGAGTTTAAGAAATGTTTCATTTTCTCCCTGTGATTATTTTGGAAGAGGGTGGTGTTTCTCCCGAATTAGTACACTTTTGTGATTGGCTGGATAGTTTTTAATTGCTTACCAGAGACAGCAAACTTTACTGAAAAGGTCCATCTAGGCAAAAATACGTTACATGTTGAAAATACTTCAAAACAAAGCACCATCAGTTAAAAGCTATGAACACTGATGTGTAACAGAGACATAAACAAAGTATGTGGAAATGAAAAGTATGTGGAAAACTAATTGCTGCTCAGTGATGGGTGGTTGCTGCTTGCCTCTCTCTGCCCAAAACAATTTAGTTCTTTTGTTAACAGTGCATCAAGAAGCAGCTACACCACTCTTAAGTATGTCTGAAATCAAAGTCAAATGACTCCCATCTTGCACGTGACTAGCCAAACCAGTGCTGAGTTCACAAGAGCAAAAACTGTTCTCATAAACACATTCTGTGCAACTATAATCATAGAATGTGCATGTTTAACTTCCCCTAGGAAGAACTTAACCTCTGTTGATGGCAATTATTAATACGTTCTGTTGCTAAAATTTTTTTAAAAAGATTTAAAAACAGTTTCTTGCGGTTTCCAGATGAAAATCATATCTAGCATTCCAAGCCAGAGAAGAGGGAACAGACACATTACTCCAGTTCTGGGCTAAAACACCTTTTCAGCATTAGAAGAGTCTTACTTAAGTAGCATGAAAATGTTTATCTACATATTTTCTAACTGTGGAAAGCACAAGTTTAGTTTATTATAAACACACCTTTTGAAGAGAACTCTTAATTACAGCTGTGATTAAAACCAAAACCAATCAAAGCCTTTACCTGAAGATAGCTACAATTATTTTTCATTTTTCCCCCATCAGCTACAGCACAGAACTTTACAGAACTTTCCCCATCAGCTACAGAACTTTACACATGCACTTGTAGTAACTGTTTTACCTGGTTTGTTCTTTCTGTCAGATGTATCATCCAGAGCTGACAATGCAGTAGAGATGCTCTTCTGAAGGTCATGGTTACCCCCCACAGAATCATCTTCATCAGAAGAAAACGAAGGCAACGTTTCTAAATTTTTCTTAAGTTCTTCATCAACTTTTTTGGTTGGACTTTCTCCACTAACCTCAGCAGCTACAGGTGCTGCTGCTGGCGGCTGAGGCTTTGCAGAGGACTGCAGGCAAGGGGCGCGAACTATTTGGGCAACCGGTCGCCTAGTCCTGTTTGGCATTCGTACAGCTGGAGCTGAAAACTGTTGCCTAGGCCCAGACTTTAGAAAGTCTAAAAAAGATGCGATAAACCCTGTTTTGACTTCAGGCTGTTTTTCTTCAACTTCTTTAATTTTTTGCCTCATTCTTTCCTGATGCTGGTAAGTATCATAACAACTTTCAGAAACAGGAGAAGAGTATGTCAAACAAGAGTCACCTCCTCTTGAATTTTGTCGTTTACACTGTCCACTTCTTTTAACCTGTTTCTGAATTGCACTGTCATCTTCTGCAGCATTTTTGTTTTGGCTTTTTCCTTTGCTTTTTTTCTTCTGAAAGTTCCCTTGAGTTAAATCTTGGCATTCTTCTTCAGTTCTACTAACAGTTCCATCTCCACTTTGGGGTACAGACAGTGGCTGCAATGGTCCTTTTGACTGGTTACCTGCTACTGTACCATCATCACCACCAATATTAAAATCGTTCTCTGAAGCTGCACTTTCTTCACTTAGACTCTTACCGCTTGAAGCAAATTCTGTCTCTCTTGCATTCAGCGTACCATCAGCAGAAACATCATTATCTTCTTCAGATTCATGACTGATGCTAGATTGTTTCTTCACCGGAACAGACCCTTGTTCTTGCTCCTCTTGACCATGGCCAAGGGTGGGAGAGGTTATTCTTGTTGGTACGTTTTGATCAGGTGTTTCAATGTGCTGTTGATCAAGATTCACAGTTTTTGCCTGTATTGTTGACACTGGTGTAAGATTTATAGTAATTTGGCCTCCATTGAGAGAAATATTACCTATGCTTGCTGGCTTTCCAACTACTGTAGGTGAGGCACTGAAACCAGAAGACACGTGTCTTACATCCATCGATCGGAACTGTGTTTTGGATTCCTCACTATTTTCAACAGACTGCATTTCCTCTTCATTAGAAGCTGATTTGGCAAAGTCAGACGGTGCCACTCCACAGGCTGCTGCTGCTAAGATGTCATCTACATTGGATAATATATTCCTTTCATCACTGAGAAGTATAGATTCTGGGAAACATATTGAACTAAGGGAAACAAACTGATTTTTTGAATCATGTTGATTTGTCTGAGTAAAATGATCTTTTGTCAAATGTTGCTGTAGTGGTTTGGAAGGCTCAATGTCCATTTTCATTATTTCTGAATTCTGAGTATGAAGCTGTTGCTGAGAATGACCCCCATTACTTTGAATAATATGACCATCCATCTGAAGGAATGGATGCGTTACCTGTTGAGGACTCTGAATTCTTTGCACTTGCGGTGATGCCTTTGCTTGCCCCAAACCTGACTGCAGTATTGACTGATGAAGAATCTGCAAGTCGCAGGCTGATTCCAGAAGTACCTGTGCACTGGGCAAACACAGCTGATGACCGTGTCTTAAAGCATGAGGTTGAACCTGCGAAGGTGTACTAATGACCTGGCCTTGCTGTTCTTGAGCTTTACTTTCATGTACCTTATGCATAAGAGGATGCGGCTGGTTTAGTTCTTTAGCACTCACAGTTACTTGTGTTGTTTGCATTAAATTAGCTGTCTTTTTTATATCATGGCTTAGGCTAGTGATATGGCCAATATGCTGGGAAAGCTGTTCTACAGAATTGACCATTCTTTCATCTTTTTTTGTTCCTTGAAGAGTAAGTCCAACAACTTGATCTTCAAGACGAGAGTTACTTCTGATTACGCTTTGAGAGTATCTGTCATCTGCTTTTGAGACCCTATAGGATGCATCCTGAGCATTGATCTCCTCATCTGTTAGCCTTTGAGTGGAAGAATCAAGAGTGGCTTGCTGTTGCAACGCCTGCATATCCTGCATTGATAATTCCTCCTCTTGTTTTGATGAGGCATACAAATTAGAGTCAGACTTCCTTTTAACGTATGACTTTGTTTCCGAGGAAGGCCTGTTGTTCTGCAGCGTCTGTGAATGAACTGGGGATGCAAAAGGAGGAGACTGGACAGATGGCAAAAACTTTTGAGACTGCGGAGAGGAGGATTCTTGTGACTGAGAGTTCTGAGAAGAATGTAAAGAAATATAGCTCTGATTAGGACTTGAGGCTGGAAGAGTTTGTATCTGAGGAGAGGCATTAAAGGAAAGAGAAGGCGATGTTAATGGTAAAGACTGCCCTGAAGAATAGCTTTCTGAAGGACTAACAGCTGATAAAACTTGTGATTGAGATGAAAAACTAACTTGGGATTGGCTAACTGGAGATAAACCCTGAGAGTGACTAGAAGAATAGCTCTGAGATTGGCTGACTGAAGAATGTTCCCTTGTTTGCCCAGAGTAGTTCTCATTTGGAACTGAAGTCAATACCTGTTCCTCTGAGGAGTAACTTAGAGTTTGACTATCAGAAGTAATAGTTTGCGATTGCCCAGAAAAAGTCAACGTTTTATACAGTGAGGGCAGCTTCTCAACCTTGCTGGATGAGAAATCCTGTGAGTGACTGACAGGTGCCACATTCTGAGCCTGGGATGAAACGTAGTTTTGGGACTGGCTGACTGACAAGAGGCTCGGGAGCTGTGCTGTAGAATAGATCTGTGCTTGGCCTGTAATGACAGAACTCTGGTTTTGTGCAGTTTTGGCATAGCTTTGTGTCTGCACAGTGGGAGCCACACTTTGAGGCTTGGGGGTCTTCGTTGACCTTGGAGGCTGCTTCATGGAGCAGTTTTTCACTTTTGCTGTAGAAGCAGATGGAAAACCAGGTGATGGAATTGCAGATGTGTACGACTGAGCAAGTTCCACTGTGACTTGAGAAGTCTTCTGCTGTGGTGCTCCGTTGCTCACCTGAGTAACATCTCCAACTGGACTGCAGGATAATGCTGAGTGCCTAGACGTATCCTGAAAATTAACTCCACTTGTACTCGTTAAATAGGTGTGTAAGGAATGCTGGGAAACAGTCAGTTGAGCCTGAACAGACTGAGTACTTGAAGGCCGCTGATGGTGTTTAATAACACTACATTCTCGCTGAAGTGCTCTATCGATAGAAGCAGTGGAACCGGTAAAGACAGATGTGCTATATGCCTGAGAAACCTGCTGAGCTCCTCCAAGGGTTGAAGGCAACAAACTAAATTGAGGCTGCAAAAGATGGGGTGCAGATTCTTGAGCAGAACGATACGTTGATGACTGAGGTGGTATACTGGTACTTAAAACAGAACTGCCTAAACGCTCAAATGTCAAAGCAGTTGGAACAGTGCTTTGTGACGTTTTAATCTGTAATAAAGGATCGTGGGTACTTAAGAGACCGTTTGATGTAGCACTGAAAGTAGTATCTTGAAGAGTAAGGGAAGGGGTAGTAGCAAAGTTTCTACTGCTGAAAGTGTTGGGATGCTGATATGCTGATAAAGCAGATGTTGGTGGAAATGTTCCAGAGGTTGGCAAAGCTCCAGTAACAAACAGTTCTGTGGCTGTTGAGGAATGCATACCTGGAAAAAAACAAAAATAAAACAAGAAAGGAAATAGAGAACAAGGGAGCTTTACAAGTCACAATACTCTGCATTTCTACAATTCACTTGAATTTAAGATCTTACAGCATTTACAAATATAACCTTCTTCAGAATCACCACCACCGTTTTCAACAACAACATAAAAAAGGGAGGCACTTAGTGTGGGTAATTTTCTAACTGGAAGTGCTGTTTTTTTAAAAAAAAAAATCCAGGTTCTCTATTTACAGTGAACTGCCAAGGGAAAAAACTCATATCCTTAAGATATTAAGTGTGGATAAAGAAAAAATTGTACAATATTAATTCTGCTTTGAAATGGAAGCTTCTTTATTAGTCTCTTTATCAGTTCAAAAATAAATTCATAGTAGAGGACAACTGATCAAAAGTCCTGGATATATTTAATATACAGTAAAAAGGCAAAATTACACCATAGTGATTGTAATACATACACAGTTAAAGGAGCAACCCAGTCTCCTGCATTTACCCTCACCAATAATTTCATAACTCTTTATGTGAAACACTTCTGAGCTGAACAGTGAAACAGATAATGACACGCACTTCGTAATGTAAGGTTCTAAAAGGAGGGTTTTGACTTTTAATACAAATCATAAACATGATTTTACACTTTCTGAAGTAAAATACTGGAGTCCAAAATATCTACGGACAGCAACTATCTGCACAGTGAAACACCAACTCTCCAACTGAAAGGTATAATATTACTTATTTGCATCTGGATATTGGTATGACATCCTGGATTAAACAAGATTTCTCAAGAGAATGTACTACTCCAGCTGAAACAAGAGTGTGAAATTCCTTTGCAAGCTTTGGGGTTTACAGCAGTGATCCATATCATTCAGGGCTTTTCACCTTGTAACTTGCAGGTGCTGGTGACCTTTGTGTACTACTTATAAAGTATGAAGCAAAATGAAGGCGGCAAGTTTATTCTCAGAGAGGCTTAAACTTCTTGTAAAGGAACCTGCAAAGGAATCAATTTCCACTAGGAAATCTACACGGGTATAAAAATCAGAAAAAATTAAAATTACTAATACTAATTTGACCTTTTTCAGTTTTTCTCCGATACATAAACAGCTTTTCGCTTCAGATCATTTAAGAATAAACAACAAAACCCCCACCTCTCAGTAAATAAAGCTTGTTTTGAGACAAATACTTCAAAATTTTTAAAAAAATTCATTTTCATTTTAGAATATATTAAGTCCTCTTAAACTGCAACTTAATCACACAATTGCTTTGGAAGGTTCAGATGAAGCTACAAAAGAAAGTCTTTGTTTCTCCCTTTCAGTTCAAGACAAACTGATATGAAGAGACATGATACTGAAGGAACACCAAGGTATTTTTCTGGAGTCAACAATAAGGTCTTTCTAAGTAAGAAAGCATATGCAGTGTTTTAATGCTTTGGTTTTTTTCCTATTCTAAAAATCTGAAACATCATGTACAACCGGGTTCTCTCTTACTGATCCCTACCACTAACACAAAGGTACGGGCACCCAGAAGCATCAAAGAAGGGAAAGAATTTATACCTATTTTAACTGCAGGTGTTCATTTCTCATCTAACCTGTATTTTCCCAGTCTCTTCCATAAATTAAAGCCATTCTGATTATGCAGCTACTTTCTTAAATCAGACAAAGCCATTCACTGAAGCACTATTATGGCAGAACTTTTGTGGTTTATATTTTACTTCTGTAGAGGAGCAGACGAAAGGTAGTAAGTTGTGTGCACAGACAAGGATTGGGAAAAACACCCTAAGTAAAAAAATCCTTCTAAAGAAAGTTCACTTTGAGGAGCAAAGAGCATTTGTTTTCCCTCATCAAAAAAGTCTGTAGAAGACAAAGCTCTCAAAAGGCACTTGGGAGGATTGCCAGATAAAGAAAAGCAGTGGAATTATTAAAGGACAACAGAAAGCTCAGAGAACTGGTAATATTGAAAATGGGCTTACTGATGAGTTCTTAGTAATGAGTACTGAGAAGTCTCTCAATCACTGGTATCAACATCAAACCCGACCCACAGCATGTCTCCCCATTCTTCACCATTCACTGTTAGGCAGGCTGCAATGGAGAAAATGCTAGGACGAAGAGAAAAAAAGATTTCTTCCCAGCTGACAATCTGATGTGAGGATGGGTCAATCACAACTCTAAACACCACTGATTTATATTAAGATTTTTAACAGACTAGCAGTGTTTGTCTTCATCCGTGTTCCCACATATCTGCTTTTTTTCCATGGTGAATAAAAAGCCGCATTCTCTCCTAAACTTTTTGAGTAACTCTTCACAGAATGCAGCTGCACCTTATAGTTAACACACCAAGTGCAAACCATCAGTGAAAGGATTATTCATCTCTTCCCTCTTCCTACCTTATGCCTTCTCCCCAAAATCAGAACCAGTGATCATACAGCTGCACAGATCAGCTTGCTGATACAGTGGAAAACCATCTCACCAAAGTTAAAAAAAAAGCCAAACCACTCAGGTTTTTTTTCTGTCAGATCAGTGAATAGACCTGATTCACTGCACAGCTGCATTATCACCACATAAGATTAAGCATAACTTGAAGCTACCCTCAGATGCAGTAGCAACACTTATCTTGGTGTGGCTGTCTACAGCAAGCTCAAAATATGCAGTTTCCTGCTCTGCACAGAAGGCTTGACAGATGGGGGAGGTTTACAGAAGGCTGTCAGTCTGACAAAAAAGACAGCATGTTTGTTTATTTGTAAATTAGATCCCTTATTTTAACGCGACATACACTTCAGACCTTCTTTTTGAGAAGACCTTGCTCATTACTTTTCGGTACGAAGGGGCGAAAGTTATCTATAGACTTTCAGTAGCAATACCAGAGAAGAACAACTATGACATGGAACAGAGTTTGAGAATGAAGGACCTGCTAGGGTATACGGGTAGTCTCCCTGAGAGTGCTTATGGTGTTAGTGAGACTAATTCCACACAAATTTGAAGAATTAATTTCACTTATCGGACAAAGTCATATCCTATACATCCAAATTCCTTCTAAACAATTAGAACTTCCACTTACATAATTCTTCTTCTAATGCAATTCTGCTAATGTAATTTCATTGGTTTTGAGATTTTAAAATACCGAGACAGAAGAGAGGTAGAAGACATGCAGCCTTTTCATCTGGCAGGCTTATTTTTGTTTCAAATGCTCTCAAACATTCAATATAATCACGACAAAATTTTATTTTAAGATAAATTTTTCACCTGTCTGCCAAGAAGGAGCCCTGAATTGTGGTAAAAGGGTAGATCCTGAAGAGACTGCTTGAGCGGTACGAGACTCAATAGCAGAGAGAAAATTCATAACTGAAGAAGTTTCCTTAGTGTTGCTACCAGCACTGTGCATGCAGGTATCAAATATTCCTGAAAGACCTAGATGAGAGCGGAGGGAAACGAAACAAAACAAATAGACAGTTCAGATGAACTTAAAAGAAGCTCATTCAAATCACAAGGATATATATTCATAGTTAACTAAAAATAACCTATGAAACATTAGCAATATTATTAAAATACATTGATTTGTTTCAGTATTTAACTGTTTTAGTATTAACAACTGTAAACTGGAACTTGAGCACACATTTTAAAATCTATTATTAAACTTATGTTAAACACGATGCTTAAAGACAATGTCTAAGTCAGTCAACCAATAAAATTCTCCCTTGATCCGAAGATTCACTGTTCCACACTTTACATGAACCCTTTAAACATTTATAATTCCTTCTTAAATGGGTTCAACTTCTCTTTACCAACTTTTTTTCTACTTTGGGCAGCTTGTAGCAGTTTGCACTTTTCTGTAGGACCGGCACAAGAAAAGCAGTTTTGGTTCATTCCCTGTTTCAACAAACACCCGTGTGCATTCCCTATTGCTCACACCTTTCAATGGCTGAGGGAATGGGAATAGAAGGGAAGCACTAGAGAGAGGGCTGAGGGAACTGAATAGATGGGAAGCCCTGGAGAGATACAGGATTTTGAGAAACTGAGATTATGTCAAGACTGCAGGGTCTGCACCCCGAAATGTTCTCTGCAGTTCTGACCCTCCATCATCCTGATTGAGGACCTGGCCAAGAGACTGTAGATTCCAGCCAGCACGTGAGCTCGAGTATTTCTCCTTAGAAACTGGGCTGCAAAGCGAGCATGAAGAGGTCATGCCCTGTCTTTTTCTGACATGGAAACACAATAGCATCAGAATCACAGACAGAGCCCGATGAGGACGTAACATCGCCAAAGTCACTTAAAGTAATTTTTAACTTCCCGTAGCACTGTAACTTATGCACAAGTACCAGCAACACTGTATTCCAACTTGCATTCGTTTTTCTATTTGCTTTAATCTAAAAGAACTGGCACAATTTCTGCAGCTGGCTTTGAGACATACTTAGCATTTGGCCCTTATGCATAGGTCAAACCTTGAAAAGCTGTATTTTAAAGAATGAATGCCGTTTCTTTAAGAACCAACAATAAGTTATTGAGCATAACCCAGCCTTATATTTTCCTTTTGATTTACAACATTTCGATTAAAGATAACAACTGACTGTTAGTTTTCCACTACAAATTCAGCTTTTCTAATACCACTTGCCACCACCTGCTTGACAAACTCCCTCTGATTACAGAATTCATCAACTTGAAGCTAAAATATTTAAGTTTGGCGTTTTTTTCTTAACTGTTTAAGCCGTAATCTCATGATATGAACAGTTACCAGTAGGATGGTGTGTAGCTGAGTATCCAGAAAGCTGATGAGAAGCTGTGTATGTCTGTCTGTGAAGAAGATCTGTTTCTGAATGCGATGAATGTCCTCCTCCATAGCTTAAGCTAAGGAAGAAATTAAACAGTATTAACAAAAATATACAGCTATAGATACAAAGTACAGCTATGAAATCTCAACCACAAACTAAAAAGTTGGAGAAATAAAAGAGAACATAAGCCCAAGATCTGACAGATGTGGTTGTGCCAGGAAATCACTGAAAATGCTAAGCAGATAAAGTACTATAAAACCCCATGAGCCAAAGAGCAAAGGGGGACATTACAAAAAAAAAAAAAAACCAACAAAAACCCAAAGTTCATCATGAAAAAGTCTACAAGGGACTAGGTCAGAAAGACAGAGGTCTTTCTAGTTCAACTGTAAGAAAGACTGGATGGACACTTTTTGTAATGATTTACTGATGTGAAGTCTGCAAAGCAGATGACTACAAATACACGTCCGATTTAACAATTCAGTTTCTGATTACTTTAAAACTTATGGCACCACATTCAGACTGGAATGACTAGGAAGCTGTGGGAACAATGTGTTTTTAAAGATTTTGCTCATTTTGGTACCATTGTAACAAAATTGACAGTGAGAGCACTAGTAAGTCATAAATCTCAGTCTTCAGGCCTCCTAGTACTAAATAGAAGCTAATGATCCACAGTTTTTATTTAATGTTTTCTAATGAGTCATCTAAATTAACATGATGCTTTAACCAGGCTTAACAGAAACTATACAGTGTCTGGGCCCATGCAAAAACAGTAATGCAGGAAATCAAGAAATAAGATCTAAACATCAAGCAACATTAGGAATTCCCAACTTAAAAGGCAGAAAGAGGAGGAAGCAAAACAAAATCCCAAAGCTTTCAAGGTTCCACAGATTCAGCTCAGTACACCACCTGTCAAATGGAAAAAACGAAAGCCAGCATGACAGAGGAACCACTTTTCTTCTTCTCTTCTTGCCTTTTGGATGTCAAGTTTATAGGTAGCTGCTACTTACTCCACTGAACATGTGAGATTGCTTAAGTTCAAAATTCAATTGTAAACAGATGCCAAAAAAACCCTAAATGATGAAACCCACAACCTCCCTGCTGACTGTGTAAGGGAGACTTCCGTTACCCTCTTTCATCCCCTGGGATGAGGGGGCAGTCACTTTGCATAAGGGAAAAACTGAACACTTGATGCCAGGAATCATGACATCATGGGAAACTTTTATAGGAGTAACCAAATAATATAAACCATTGGCAACACTACTGCATTTGCTTCGTTTTCATTCAGATGACAAGAGGAGGCAGTGGAGATTTGATGAGCCTGCAAGAGCCCAATAACCTCCACAGATTATGAACCAGCAAGAACCTGTCTGTAAGGCACACAACATTTTAGACGCCTAGATTAACTTCCATGCCCACGAGGCACTAACAGGGGATGTATCTGCCATTTCAGCTGCTTATAGCATAGCATGAGCAATGCTATAGGTTGGTTATAGCATAGCAATGCTCCCAGTCAGCACACCTGACTAAGGCACAAGCCTAAAGAATGACCTAAACTCCTTTGAAAAAGCAAGGAACCTCAGCTACTGCTTTTCACAGTTGCAGTCGCTGTCTAGCACTTTATAATTACCTTTTAAAGAATTGTCAAACCACAATTCGGAGTCAGCACATTGCCCTGCTGATGTGGTAGAGGATAGACCTTTGTGCAGTTCAACACTGTGAATCAGCAGCCGACTTCTACTATATGCTCACTGAAATCTAATGATTTGCATCATCACTACGGACAATTGGCAGCATAACTGCATGACGCTGTAGGCCCATGCTTTGATTTACGGCATTTAAAAACACGTAGTATTTCCAGACAAAAAATGACAGCTGCATTCGGCATGTAAAACATTATGCATGTAATAAGACAAATTTAAATGCATATATTTTTTTACAAGACAAATTTTGAAGTTAAGGTGGTTTGGTTTTTTTGAACAAATTGGCATCACTAGAAAAAAAAAAACCAACAAGGACACATGATGTTTTCTTCATAGTTTTTAAAAAATAAACATGTACTACATGAGAAAGTATGTTTCTAATCTGAGTTGAGGCAGCGCATACATTGTTAGCAAGGTCTTCATTGACACAAATGCTGATCTTGTGAAAACTTTCCACATGTAATAGGTTTTACTTAGTTTTACTTTCAAGTTTTTTTTAAAGCATTTACCTACATAGAAGTATGTGATGCTGACTTTGTTTCCATATACATTTAAAGGGCAAACTACGAGGTCATACAACATGTCATTCATACAACCGACACCGATGGGAGGCAGAACACCCTGAATGACAAAAACAACTTGTAAAAGAAACTTTGACAAAGACTTTGTGACAGGGAGGATGCTGAAATTTATGCTGCAAAATGAGCCCTACACTTAATATCTAAAAAAACCTCATTAATTATTGGAATCTCAAAATTCTAGTAATTAGGAGCATCATAAGAATGCTCAAAGTATATGACTTTTTTTTTTTTTCATACAAACTCCCAGGTCATAGTTAATGAAACAGCAACCTCAAAAATGAATCTGTCTTTCACTAAAAACATTGTATCTATTAGAACAGTTAATTGTTTATTGTATAATTACTAGTTGCTGGAATGTAGATCCTTATCTCAAAAAAACCCTGCATATATGCCTTCAGTTTACATAAGCTTATCCTAAACACAAGCACAGCAATCTGAAAGAAGTTTATTGCCTTAGGGTTTCTTTGTATAAAATTTAAACACATGAACTTGTACAGCATGTAATNACTCTGATTTTGAAGTTTGTGAAAAATTGCACGAGTTCTCGCTTGTACTGAAATGTCAGATTAGTTAATGAAGAGACTCCTTCAGATTACTTGGTACTTTGTTATTTGTGATCATTAGTTGCTAACACAGCCTTCCAAAAAACACTTCCCCCTTATCACTGATACATCACAGAGATGCTTCTACTGGCATGGCTAACTGCACAGTGGAGTGATTAGTGCCAGAAAGCAATAAAAAATTGATGTACAAGTTTACAAAGCAGTTCCCTCTGAAGTTATTTTTCATTGAAAAGGTCTATTCAGTTTTAAGTCTCCTTTCAGAGATGTCCTATAAAGAGCCATCATTGTAATGATGCAATCAAAAAATCCTTATGACCGTGAAAGTGAAGCAACTCAAATATTAATCTCTTTTATTCAGCTATATCAGCTGGAAGAAAGTGCATTTTAGTTAACAATTAAGCACAATGACTATACCTCAACTTTGACATACAACTCCTTTTTGTTCGCCTGTATTGGCTTTCTTGAACCAACTTTTCACTTATCTGTTGGGACTGCTCTTCTTAGGACAATTTATTTTCACAGCATTCTTCAGTGTAGTAGTTTCACATGCATTTAGGTCTCCAGCTGCAAAAGGTTTTTGGGTTACATTGTGCTCACCACCCTCCTCACCTGCCAACACAATTCTCTGGCTTGCCTTTTACACAAGCAATGCATTTCTTAACTTCAAACTCAAATGGAAGGATCGCTTTTACAGGGAACAAAATTTAGTTACAATAAGCACTGGACATATAAGTAAGTATTTAATTCTCTTATTTGCTTCAAATAACCTTTCTCTCCTATGAAATATAGAACGAAAAACTCTTTAAGTAATTATCATTACATGGAAAGAGGGCATTTTCATCTTTCTACTTTATTTCCTAGACCAATTCTCATTAGAGCTTAGTAATTTTTAAGATTTCATATATTTATTTAATTTTAAGTTTAGTTACAGCAATTATTCAAGCTCTAGGGAAACATAGAACACCTACAGGAAAAACAGACTTGGACTTCTAAGCAGCAAAGGATACTTCTGGGTGCAATCCCTTGCTCTTTTGTTCTTAGGCACTTGCAACTTCTGCCTCTGATATAAAGAGAAACTGCTGAAAAAGCCACATTAAATTAAAAGAGTATTTTCAAAGAACTCAAACGGTGCAGGCTGTGCTCGAAGTGAAGCCAGGGACCTACAAGACTAGTAGTTGCACAGGAAACCCCAGAGTGGAAAAGAACTGGGGCAGCCGGTGGAGGGGAAGCCTCAGCACCGCAACCTTGGGCTCTGGTACAGGCCAACCAGCCAAACCCAGCAAAACACAACATACAGGTCATCACATCTGAGGTGGACCATTTTGATCACATTTTTGGGCAGGCTGTTCCACCTTAAAGCAAGAGGAGCTTCCTGACTCCTGTGGGAAGATAACTAGACATACAGTCCGTTTCTAAATAAATCACCAGAAAGTAGATTAAAAACACAGTAATAGCCTCATAGTGACAAGGAAATACCATAAAACTCAAACATGGTGTTTTATGCGACTTGAGATATATGCAAAATAGAGGAAATTGTACTCAAATTGCCCCCTCTACCCGAAGGCTCCATTGCTTGACAAAGGAGTCTCTCCTCAACCAGGTCTTTAGTGATGCAATAGTGACTTCCAGTCAAGAGGCCAAAAGCAAAGTCGCTGAAGATCCAAACGCCGTAAAAGTGACACATGCATCTGTAAATATTAAAAATCTAATATACAGCTTCCTTCTCTTTTTGACCACTATATTTTATTTCAGACATGTAAAATACAAATCCAGACTGCATCACCAGCTTGCATATTTATAACTTGTTTTAATATTAGATAAAATGTTGAATAGTTTGCTTCGATATTTATATTTGTTAATTTGCCTTTTTTCATAGCATCCCACGGAGACAAAATGGAAGAGTATTACCTGGAAACATTACTTGAATTTAATACAGATAAAAGAGGCCTTTTAGTCAGCATGTACATCAGCTGCCCATTCTAACTGCAAGAGACCTCATCACCATTTACCAAAGTCTAACTAGAATGTCATTAAGCATCTATGGTTTATCCGTCTGCAGCTCAGAATAAAATTGAAATTGAAGAGTAGTGTGATAGGTAGATATATTTAATCAAAAAATGGGTTTGATCTTGTATTTTTAAAAAGCAAAGACTGTAAGGAAGCAGAATCATAAAGGATGGAGGCATTTGCCTAGAAAGAAAGTTGCTACTTAAATGAGTTTAATACTGTTAATAACATCACTCCTGTCCAACAGGCAAGCCAGTGCACTGCTGGAAGCTTAAAAGCAAGCCCTTACAGACAACAGAAAATATTTCAGAAATTAATTTCAATAGAAGACAAAGGAAAACAAACTCCTGCTCAGCCCAGAGACTCATTTCACTGCAAAGAACAAAGTTGGTTCAAAGCTTGCAAATGTTGGCAAGTTCAGGAAAAAAACAACACAGGAATCAGCCTACTCCCTACATCTAATTCCCCTGATCCTCTTATAAAATGATACAAGACAAGACAATCCTTAACATTTGAAGATTCAACACAATTTGAAGATTTGCACAAAAAGAATATTTAAGAGTTTAGAACAGTTACGATACCCACAAGACAAAAGCCTGCTACTTGAAAAATGGAGGCCAACACTGATAAATAAGAAGAAAAGCATCTCTAGACTTAATACATCTTAAAAGGTATGTAGTGCATTCCTTTGGCAACAGCATACATCTTTAGCACAGATGTCAGCATTTTAAGGTATTATTAACTATATAATAATATTATTCTTCAAGATAGAAGACTACTTTTAGAAAGATGGAAAATAGAGTATCAGACTCCAGTACTATGGTATTTCAGTAAAACACAGAAGAGTAGCATCTTATTGACAATCTCAATTATTGGTTATGTCACATTTTTCCTTTTTAATGTAATTATAGACTACATACTCAACGTAGATTATAACAAATTGTAACACACTAGGGGCAGTCACCCTTCACTCTTTCATTAAAGATGAAGTTCTAGTGTTAATCTCCCACTTCAATTCACAGAGCCACCAACAGCATGACTGAGACCACTATGACACGGACAGAAGACTGGCTCAAGGTACTTGCGGGAGGAAACACTCATTGCTTCCTTGCTTTCTAGGAAAAATAGACTTTGAGGTAGAAAATTACATGCTGGGAACTGCCTGAATGAGCAGAAGTGCATGGTGTTCCTCTGATTCTCTACCTGGATACATGTTGTTCCTTAAGAAGAGAAAAAGATTTTATGGCATAAAAGGTCCATCTCCCTTTTATTCCCATGGTAACGTGTCTGAACTCTTTACGCTTGATCCTTTTAAAAAAATCAAAGACCCAAAACTGCTTCAGGAAAGCCAAAATACTCTTAGTAGTACTTCAATCTCTGAGTGCAAGTGCTGACTTGTCTGATTAAGTAACCTGTGGAGTTCTTAATAACAAAGACAATTATAATTCTGTTTTCATAAAAATCAGTTAAACTATGTCTTGAAACTATGTACTTGAAACTAATATTCAGATAGAAATGAGCTATTTATAAGCTTCAACTTCAGTTACTATGGAAGCACTGGACAAACTACCTCATGTTTTCATTTTTTAACATATACAATGTAAATTACCTTTTGGTGAGGTTACTTATGGTTGAGATGCAGTACATTTAACAAAAAGTCTTTTGTTTTTTTTCTCCTTCTCTTTTCAAATATCACTAACACTTCTCTTGAATTCCTTTAATGAGAAACTCCAAAGCTTCCAGCTCGCTCACAAGAACCCAGAAGCTGGGTTCTCACTGGAACCCAGTTCTCTTGGTCCTCCCCCACCATGTGCCCAGAAGCAGGTCTGCAGAGCTGGGGCTGACAGCCTGGCCACAGCAGCCCCCAGGCAGGTTTCTGTTGGAAACATCTCTGTGTCCTATCAGGAATTTTCAAGGAATACATTAAAATAGATTACTCAAAACACCCCACCAGAAAAAATGTCAACTGTGTTTAGATCTGAACAAATAAAACTGACCATAAAGAGTTGTATTAGTTAAACGTTCTTTACAGCTTACCCACTCTTCCTCCACTCCTCTCTACTGTAATGGGGCTACAGCCTGCCAAAATTATTCTACAATAATGCCAGTTTTGAGCTCCTGATTCACTTCTTAAGATTTCAAGGTCTGGAGAGGAGCTTCTCAGCATTTCTTACTCTGAATATTGAAGCCTAACTTTGATGTCCTCATTAACTCAGTATCATCACTCCCCACATCTAAACAGACACTGATTTACCCACACTTACCACCCAATTTATATTATAATACAGCATCAGAAATAATCTTAAGGCATTTGTCTTCCCTCATGGCTTCTACTGTACTGTTCCCTGCAGAAAAACCAGTACCCGTTATGGGCTGGTAGCCTACACCATGGAAGGAACTACTGCCATCTTTTCTCACCTTTTGAGACACTGGATTATTTTGTCACTACATTTATTTATCCTTCTCTTTTACCTTTTCTCTATGAAAAAACTTTGCCTTTACCCAGCATGGCCATAAATAGCTGTGATTTTTTTTTAAATTAGCAATACTTTTGTCCTACAGAGATTTACTTAAAATTTCAAAGATTTTTGTAACATACAGTAATGGAAATCTAGCCCTTCTTCTCAAACATGTGATGCTATTCTGTTGTCAAAAGGGTACTTGGAGATATTAAAAATTCTTCTTGAGATCATCACAGCATTAACAGTTGTGCTCAGAGCATAATCCTCTGTTGGCCAAGATACACACAAAACTATTTCATTTCTTTTAATAATAAAATTTTATTTCAAAATATAAAAATCAGCAGAGCATTATCTCATGATGTGGCTTAGCCACATCAGTGCATTATTAAAAATACAATTTATTTCAGCTACTGAAACACTTTTCAACCCTTATCCTCCCACAGTTATTACAGTGCCATACATTGTGGCAAGCTTGAGATACTACCTTTGGGATACTACAGGAATGCTTGATATCTCATTTCTTAATAAGTTTGTTATTTTCCAATTAAATGGAACATTAAATGGAAATTCCAAACAAATGCTGAAGTTGAGATATTAATCATAAAAGAGAAGTGCAAATACATACATGCCCTATCAACTGACAGGGTCATCTTAGGCAACACCTCTTTTCATTATCAAATCTCCAGCACTTCACAGTTCCATAACCCATGAAATACCTTCTCTTTTAATCCAGGGAAACTAAGGTACAAACACTAACCCACTCAGATTTCCAAAAGACATCAACCCTCACAATCAAATTTCACACAGTACTCAAGTAAGAGTTAGTTTCTCAAGGTTTCACAAAGTTAAAATTTCTAAGAGCTTAGTATGCAACATACTAAACCTTTGTGAAGATCAGTGGCTTCACGGCTCACAGCCACAGAACTCGCAAAGAATCGACGCATCTATTCACTGCCTACATCAGAGACCACAAACCTTACCATCCTTTGTCATCCATACAGCCTAGAATTCAAGGCCATTAAATACTCTCTAAGCCTTCAAGCACACCTACAAATCAGTACAGTGTTCTCCCTGTCCCAAAACATGCTGCAAGGGCTAAGCAGCTCATATGAGCTCCTTTAGATTCCATAAAGGAGCATCCCTATGACTAACACCTCTTCTATTCCAATTTAGGAGGTGTGCCCAGGAAAGATTTATCATATTAACAACACAGAGTTCATCGTAAAATGCAGCAGCAAGAGTCCTTTAAATTAAAGGAAACATCACAGGGTGTTACTCCCTACTTTCATAAGGAAAATTAGCATAATCCTTGAATTTGGCTCTTACACCTCTTAGTTGGTGCTCTCTTCATCCTAAAACAGAATAAAATTTACATTTCTAACCCTGCAAAAAAGACTCTGTCTACCACATTGTCACCAATTACTATTTAGCTGAAAATATCCTAAGAATCCAGTTGCTTGTGAACACGTCAACTAGGAAATGTGCACTGTTCAAAACCGTGGAAAAATAGTGACAACTACAGAGCGCTTATTTTGAAAAACTTCATTATCTAAAACAAATTCCTTAAATATGCCCCAGGTATTGATTTAAGATTTCCTGAAGTTCAGGCAGATGTCTAAACAGAAATAAGTATTAATATAGATCAAAACTGTACACACAACCTAAAAAAAAAAAAATAAAAAATCCCTTAATTGGTGAAAAACCTGTATTGGCTTTTAAAGACAATAACTAAAGGAAGTTTTTTAGAGGGGAAAAGAAGAAAATCTGGTACTGAGCAGCAGTGATCTTTAGGTCACCAGTTCCACCAACAACTGAAGGCAGTTAACAAACAGTTGCTGTTGAGAGGCCTACAAAGTTAGTTTTCTAGGATTTTTGTACAGCAAATGAGCAAATGTTCACAATGAAGAAAAACCTATTAGAAATCCTGTCCTTGGTAGACTTGGTAGAGAATAACGAAATGGGAGGAACATAGGAATGGAAGGATTATTCACTATCTAGCACTGGAATTTTTGACACGAAAAAGAGAGAAAGTAAACAGGATGTGGTGTGAAACACTAAGTTGCCTTATTTCTGAAAGGGATTTCCTGGTCAGAAAAAAAGTGCACCATGGGAACGTTGCAGCACACGCTGGTTCATTCAGTATCACCACGAAACACCAGCCCGATTGCACACACACACCACGTAGGCACAGTGGCCATTTGTCTGGCACGTTCTGGATGTCTCAAAGCATTCAGAACAATTTGCCAGACATCTGGAAACACTAGACACAGGGCCACAGCCCTCAAACAACACTGCCAGGTGAAAAAGAGGGTTCTCTCCAATGAAAACTAGATGTATGACAGCCCCAAGTATAATTCATACAGGGTTATTAAGGAATAAATGTTGCTTAGTTTTCTCCAATGTAAATACTGTTACTCTAAGATAAGGATGCCTACGGGTGTCTTCTTCCCACTGAGTGTAATTGGTTACACTCATACAAATCCTAAGCAAGTAACAGAAGTAGGCATGCAGAAGGAAGATGAAAAACAAGAAAAGCCATATAGGCAAATATAAGCCTGTCTAAACTTATGCAGGTTCTTGCGGAATTGTTTCAGAATAAGAAAGTCCAAGCGTGCAGGGATTCAGAAATAAAAGCTCCCTGCCCCTACCTATTGCAACTCAGAGGCAGAGAGGTTCTGAGAACACTCTTAAGCGTCCATTCATCCCCAACAGTCCCTGCAGAGGAATAAAACAAGGAAGCAATAATATAAGAAGAGGTGACAGAAAGAATAGCAGAAGTAAAACCAAAACTATGGAATCAGCCCAGTGAGGTAAGTAAACCCAGTACTCAATAATGAAGAGCTCCATCTTCCCAGAGCACATTACTTCTCTCTGCTTAAAAATTCCAAGAATTTTCCTTTCTCTGTCATTTGCATGGGACAAGAAATGCCATGCTGCAAAGACTGAACACTGCATGGTGCTCAAAGTTATTTTTGTCACACTTAAGCTGCTAAGAAAGGTCTTAAGTGAGACTATTGTGCTGCCTATTAACTGTTTTTTGTTTGTTTGGGGCTTTTTTCTGTTTCATTTTTTAATATATGGAATAACCAGTTATACACAAAATAACATTTTGACATGCAAATTTCTGAATGCTTTGACTAAATACAAGAAATAAAAAAAAAAAATTCCAAGGAAATACATACACTAATGCACTAAGAGCTATAGTACTGCTTAGAATGAATATGATCCAGTCACAGGTTCCTTTATCCTGACAGGAGCAAAGATTTTTCTAAAAACGACCTCCTTCCTGTAACTGCATCATGCCAGAATCAACAGCATCTCCAAGAAAAAATAAAAGGTGGGCAAAAGTACAGAACAAATAAAGGGGAAAGGTTGTTCTCTGGTAGAATAAAATAAAGGCCTACAATTAAAGTTAACAGGTAAGATACACATATGGGACTGAATGACTTTTTGCATAAGTGGAAGAATATGAAAACCCCTTCTTTCAGAACAACATATTCAATAACCTGTGCTGAAGTTGTTGGCTCCGTGGGAAACGGTTCACCTCTGAAATATTCTAGGTGATCTCAAGAGAGATCAAACATTCCATGAAGGTGGAAGCTTACCAAGTGCTCTGGCAGGGAAGCGGGCAGTACAGTTTGCTTGGGACACCCATTGAAGACCATGTGTAAAGGCTGAGCTCATCTAAATACCGTCCAGGGTTGCAGGTCAGAGTCCTGCTGAGGCCACGCAGCTCATTCCTTACAGCTCTGCTCCCTGCTCATCCCCCAGTGCCACCCCTGGATTCCTGTCTGACAGCACGGGTACACCAGCACAGCTCTTGCATTCGAGAGAAAGCTGCTCACCTCTGGGGTCAGGTTAGTTTTCTCTTGGATTAACAAATCAGACCAGCTCCCTGTGCAGTTGCACAAACACCGGAGCCAACACAAGGGAGGAGGGAGTCCTTTCAGCAGCAGTGAGCCTGAGCAGCGAGTTCAGCCATCTCATGTAACTGCACCCTCAGACTGAGTTTCAACTCGTTCCTTCTGCTGGGTGCTCTACGTCCCCATTTCCCACTGCATCAAAGCAAAATAAAATGCTCCACACAAAGTTGTCTTTAAAATCTGTCAGGTAAGCGGCATGTGACTCCAAACAAGCCTATCTGGCTCATCTTGAAACTTTAGCAAAGGTTTTACAAGATGATCACACATCCACATCTGTGAAAAGCTGAGGGGCACACAGCAAGAATGTGTTCAGCAGCCCCTCTGTTAAGTCAATCTTTGACCTTGTCACAGCTGTTACTCAGCGTGTACTGGGTGCAGGTTAAAACAAGAAAGTTGAAAAAGACAACTGAAAAAAAAGCTAGCAAGTCCCTGTAAGGTATCCGTGCTACACTGCAGAGTATCCGCGTGTTACTTTGTGTGTATGAACATTTTAGATATAAACTATGACAGAAAGCTTGATAACATTTTAAAATTACCTACCTTTTAATAAGTTTATAAAGTTTATTTAATCCTTTGTGCCTTTTCTTTTAATAGCAAATGTTCTAAATATATTCCCTGTTTATGTGCTCTACCTTTCAACATTTGAAATACTATGCCATAGGGAACTTTTTGTAGGAAATGTATTTAACGGCAAGCATTGCTTTTACCTCTCAGAACAATTTCATTCGATGGAAGAAAATGTATGCTGTTCTAAAACACACTGTCTGCACTTTAAGAGTTTCTATAGCTATGCAAAAACACATTAGAATTTAAAACTTATCCTTAACTAAATCATTAAATTACAGTTGTTACAATAAGCAGTAGTTTGCAAGCTATGCAAAAATAGAAGTTAAAAAAATCATCATAACTCTTCATCATAAAAGTTCATCTCTCACTTATGTAACTTTGCATATGAACTATCACTGTCAAGTTGTTGTATTAGATTAGCTGCTATAAATATAGGCCTCACTAACCAAATGTCAGTGTTACGTCTTGCAAAGAACCATCTTAAATTAAATGATATAAACCCCTGTATGTTTGGGTAGCGCAGAGATGGACAAAGACTACCAGGCATGAAGAATCATCAGAGATCACCACAGTTGCCACAAAATTTAAAACAACAAAATCATTGTGACTGACATTCAATCACATATAGCAGAAAATTTGGGTCTTAGAGCTGTGGTAAAAACCAAACAACAACAGTGAGCTCCCTGCCCTAGCAAAAATCCTTCTCTGAATGAAACTCTAGAAGTATCCACCAGTCAGACATACACTCAACCAAAAGCCTCATCCATTATCACCTACATTCATTTCGCTTTCCAAGCAATTCTGATGGTCTCTCAAACTATTACACATTCACGTGTTTTCCGAATACCACTTTTTTCTCAAGCAAGTAACAAGTAAACACAACATACATTACTTGCTATTCAATACAATGAGCTTTAGAAGCTGTCGCAAAAATAGAGTTTCAACAGAGAAGTAATGATTTTTAACAGCTACAGAAAGAGGCCAAAAGTGCCTACGCAACCATCAGAAATTCCTTCAAGATGCTGACAGCCTATGTAAGCAGCTGGGGCAGAAGGAGAAGGGGAACAGGGAGGAACAGGAGCACCTCTTTTGCCCCCCTGCTACAGGCCTGCATCCCTGCATTGTTCAAGCACACTCTTTAGCAGAAGCTGCCTCTGTTCAGTTAACTCAGTGCCTCAACTGATTTCCATCAGCTCCTGTCCTGTTTCAATATCTTCTCCCATTCCATGGGAAAAGTTATGTCACAGCAGGCCTAGTAGCAATGTCCTTATAATACTTCACCACACATTTCCTTTAAGTCAATAGGAATAGTTGCCATTGCACAGACAAAACAGTGCCTGCAAGAAATAAGGAGCAGGATAAAAACCAGATGGCTGAAGTTAAGTGCAGGAAGACAGGAGCAGCGCTTGTAGGGAGGAGAAATCATTTTGATGAGCTGAGACTGTGAACATGACTCTCCGTACAAAGGGAACATAGCCTGCCATGGCACAGCCTGCAACAGCATAAATATGAAATGAAATTTGAATGAAATATCCTTATCTATATCACCTAAAGGCTGAATTCTTTTCAAGCAAGTACCAGATGAACATGACACACATTTCTTTAATTTAACATCAGGCTAATGTGGCTTCAGCTATTTAGATGACTACCTGTCAACCACAATCAAAAACACCATTTTGAAAAATGTGATCTGTAACACAAGTCGAGAACATCGATGGCGTACTCCCTTACTCTACATCTACACCTTCACAATTTGCTTCCAGGCTGGTACAAGCCCTGGCAGTGACAGGCATGACTCTGATGTCCCAATTCCCCAGCAACTGGCTCCCAATGGTTATCGGTGACAGAGGAACCTGAAACACCTATGCAAGCCCGGACTGCAATTTAACAGTGTCCAACATGTTTTAAGTCTTGCTGAAGACAGGGTATTTCAAATTCTTACTAAAACAACATGAACTCTAAGAAGCCAGTACAGAACTAACTACAAGCACAAAATATGATTCATGGCATTGTCCCTGCCTTTGCTACAGTTAGAAAAGAAAAAAATAAGTTAAAAGTAGCAGTCAACACATGTAAAATGCATCTTTAATTGCCATCTACACAGCCTCCAGATGAAACTTGTAAGAAGTAAAAGCAAAGTCTTCTTGACATTCCTTCTGAAAGTACAGCATAAATACTATAATATCAAAAATAGATTCAGTAATACTAATTTGATTTTTTTGATTAACAATTAAATTGGTAAAAGTAGCAGGCATTGATCCAATGAGTTTCTGCATGGTACTTGTCTTGGGAATGTTCTCTAATGCTGCTTCAATTAAGGAATTCCCAAAATATATAATTAATATTGCATTAATACAGCAGCTATTAGATTAAAATTATGTTTTGAAACCAGGAGACATTTTTAATGGTCATCAAGAAGTTGTGGTCCCTCTAAGATCCCAGAGGGATTCACTCTTGTTCCTGTACTACGAATTCTTAAATACCCTGGGAAATCCAAACCTTCCTCATGGAATAGCTAGACGATCATCAACAGACTATAGTAAGGACATGTCACTGACTTCCACTGAAAGCAACACAGCAACATGACCTAATGTAGTTCAACTACTAGGAAGAAAGAATAGTAGGAGACCTTACTTGGCCTTCTAGACAACTCTGCAGAGAGCTTGGCTAAAGACAGATTCATAGGGCAAGGTTTTGGCCCAAAACCTTGAAATTCTCTGAAACAAAGAATCTAGAACCTCACACCCCAAGGAGGTCCTATTATCTTCATACTTAACATTGACTTAATCGCTTCAAAAATGCAATGTCCACAATTCAGGAAGGGTGGCAATAAATTGGAAGAGATCCCAGAGAAAACCAAGAGAGTAACTGAGGTAAAAAAAAAAAGAGCATCTGGTAACAAGCTTCAGATGATTACTTATTTTTCTTAATAAAAACATCTAGCAAGAAATTAATCAAAATTCACAAGAATTCATACTTGGGAAAACATGAGTTATAATGGGATTTCAGTGTCGATGAGGCTATAGCAAGATTCATTGGCTAAAAACTAAAGGTAGCCCTCTTCAGAAATAAGAAATAAAATACAATCAGCCACTTCTAAACTTTACTCAGAATTGTGCTGAATTTTGCCTCATTGGAAATTTTTAACTGCTCCTCCTATCACATAAACTTAAATTACAAACAGATAGAAAAGGAAAAAAGGGGGGAGGAGGTTCTGTGGTCTGCATTATGAGAGGTCAGACTAGATGACTGCAACAATCCTTCTGATTTGATAATCTATTAATCCTATCACAGATCACAATATGCGCCTGACCAGTTTCAGGACCGAATGCGAAGTCATCTATAGGCTCACCTATTTTGACCGTGTATTTTTAGCCTGACATTATCTTTTACTTTTAATCGTCATCGAGATTTGAACTGCAGATATATCAAGCAGGCTATAACAAAAACCTAATCACTTCCAAAATACTCATTTTCTGGCAGAATTATACCATCAAAAAGCAATTCGAAGGCAATAAGATATCCTGTATTTTTTCCGCGCTTCCCGGAACTTCACAGAACTCTCCGTGGGACTGAATCGCTCCGAACAAGTTTAAACTGAGTGGAGGCTCCTCCGCACGCCCGAGGAAAGAGGTTAACCGGCCTCAGCAAAGCGAAAAAACAACGAAGCGGAGAAATAAAAGGGCGAAGGCGGGGGGGGGGCGGGATGCTAGCGCAGCGCCTGCCGCCGCGGGGTGAGGTGGCCCGGTGCCCCGGCATTGTACCCGCGGGCCCAGGCAAGGCGGAACGCTCCCCCCGCCGCCCCCGAGCCCCGCTTCCCTCCCGGAGAGCCGGGCAGGGACGCGTGAACTCTTGAACCCGCGCCGCAGCCCAACGCCAGTCTCCGGGGCGGAGAGCGGCGGCGCGCCCTGCGCGGGGAGATCGCCCGCCCCGCCGCCGCCGAGGGCCGCCAGTGCCCGGGGAGCCCCGCTCCGGCCGCCCTCAGCCCGCCCGGCTCGGCGTCCGTGCCGCCCAGACGTAGAGGCCCGGTGGGACACGGCGCGCCCGGCCTCACCCACCGCTGGGCCCTGCTCGACCCCCAGCCGCACCGTGGGACGCCTCCCACCGCCCTGGCTTGCCCCGCCGGAGGGGGCCCCTCGCCCGCCCGCGGGCCAGGCCCCGGCCCAGACCCCGGCCTTTCCTGCAGCATCCCCCCGGCGGACCCTCCTCACCTGGGCTTGAGGCTGCCGGCGCCCCGCTCGTAGGCCCAGGAGGCGGCAGGCTGCGCGGCTGCTGGGGCCAGGGGGTCGGCGAAGCTGGGGGTCGTCGGGTAGTTCCTGTCCATCATCGGGGCAGGGCGCGGGGCTGGGGCGGCGGGGGCTCCGCT
>VXBJ01000267.1:494910-532410 GCA_013400055.1 Nycticryphes semicollaris
AACTGAACACAGTACTCGAGGTGAGGCCTCACCAGTGCCGAGTACAGAGGCACGATGACTTCCCTACTCCTGCTGGCCACACTGTTCCTGATACAAGCCAGGATGCTGTTGGCCTTCTTGGCCACCTGGGCACACTGCTGGCTCATGTTTAGCCAGCTGTCCACTAACACTCCCAGGTCCTTTTCTGCCAGGCAGCTTTCCAGCCACTCTGCCCCAAGCCTGTAGCGCTGCCCGGGGTTGTTGTGACCAAAATGCAGGACCCGGCACTTGGCCTTATTAAACCTCATCCCATTGGCCTTGGCCCATTGCTCCAACCTGTCCAGATCCCTCTGTAAAGCCTTCCGACCCTCAAGCAGATCAACGCTCCCACCTAGTTTGGTGTCATCTGCAAACTTACTGAGGGTGCATTCAATCCCCCTGTCCAGATCATCGATAAAGATATTGAATGATTCCTCTCGTTGCACCAGGCGTACTTTCACTTCAGATTGAAATCACCGTTACCATTGAGGAAGTCCTGCTTCCTGTGTTGTTTTTTACATGCCTGTTCTAGTCCTCACTGGAATGATCTTGCTCGCTTCACTAACCCTAAGAAAATCAATATTTTTCAGCCACGTTATTGTGTTAGATCTTCCTATCAAGGTCTGGTGAAAGTTGAGGATGGAAGGGTACAACAACTGCTTGCTTGTCTTGAAGACTTCATCTTCAGAGACTGCAGTTCACGGCTCAGAACCTCAGATGTTTAGGTGAACTGGAGCAGTGAAGCAGGAAGCTTCTATCCAGAGTAGAAATTGCCAATGTTAAAATAAACTATGACCCTTCTCCCCCCTCAATAGGTGCTATGTGGCATGAAGTTACCAAATTCACCTTAAAAAAAAATAAAAAAGGATTGTCAGAGGTTTTTTAACTTTTTATCATAGGCTGAATTAGTGTTTTCTCTTTTGCTGTGATTAACCTGCATAAATGTTGATTTGGAAATTGTTTTACAAAATAATATAGAGGCTAGCAGAGTTTAAAACATCGCTACCCCTCCCTCAACAAAATGACAGCACTTAACATCAGAGTTCAACTATAACCAGTGACAAGTGCATTCAAAAGACTGTTAGATAAGTAGAAGGAAATACATTAATAAGATTAAGTAACAAGAACTGTTTACCCAGCTCAGCAATAACTGGAAACAGTCAAAATTTACCACCTAAATAAATAGCAGGGTATTTGGGAGCGAATGCATGTATTTTCCTCTCAAAAATTTGAAGCACGTAAGTTCTTGATTGTGGAAATGGTAATAGCGATAAATTTCCATATGCGAGGAATTAATGGAAAGACATTTACAGTACAGAAAGAGAAAGCTTGAAGTGTTTGAAAGATGGCTTTTAAACCTGAGGTTTCCTTCCTTCCTTTTCTCTATGCCATGTGGAACAAGTGAGGACAGCAGCAGTAGTACTTTTGTTGACAGATGAGACTGTGGTTAGAAAAGTTTGTTGTTTTGTTGGGGGTTGGTTTGGGTTTTTTTTAAAGCTTTCAATGAACCTTTCCTGTTGATCAAGGTAATCTATGTTGGTAGTAACGCACAGGTAATTAATGCAGCTTATTCACAGCTGGTAATCAGAGGAAAGACAAGGCATTTTCTTATGTTTTCCAAATTTCAAATTTATTTTTTAAGGGCAGATCAGCCTCAAGCATTGTAGTTAATGTAAGTAGGCGTCATTAAAACAATGGAATACGTCAGGTTTGGCAACAGCATTGTGGTAAATAATTTAGCAGAGCATTATAGTCTTTGTTACCTGAAGTGATCAGTTATTGAATTTTTGGTGCCAATCCTAGTTCATCTGAAGCCAATACAAAGCTGCCATTGGCTTTGACAGGACCAGACTCAAATGCTTCATGACTCACATTTTCATGAATTGTGGTAAGGAAGTGCACTTCCATGTGATGCTTTGGTTTTGTTTTTGTAAATGAGTTCACAAAAAACACCGACAGCATCCCTCCAAAACCAAAAATACATAATGGTTATAATAGTATTCATCAGACAATTTGATAAATCAAATAGTTGCTTTCTTACTTCACTGAAGAAAGAAACAGGTGAAGTGATTTATTTTTCAGTTGACAGAGAGACCGCTTTTCTGACCCTCAGTTATTTGCTCCATCTAATAAACTGTCCTGATTTATGTGAAGTTGCATGCTGTAAACTTGTATGATGCCGAAAGGGTAATGCAAGAAGTTTTTTGAAAAATCAGTCAAGGCAAGGGCCAGCAGCATTCGGTGTGCCGTGTTTAAACCTGTTCTGAGAGAAACAGAATTTAAGCACTGCACGGGTTTTCCCAGTGTTTTGTTTAGACCCTTCTGTTTTCAACTGTCGTAGTAGATTTCTGTTTAATTCACTTAAAATCCGCTGCCTTTCCTACTGGCCCTTGAAAGAAAGTCTGGAAGTCAAAGCACTGATGATTTACATCATTTACAAGTTAGATTAAACTTCCTGCTGCTTTGCTCCTCAAAAACTACCTCCTCCTCCCACCTAAGGACACTCATGTTTGTTGTTCTCTGTATTCTAATAGCAACTGCCTTTTCAAAGCATGTAAAATTTGGATATGGAGCAAACACTTCTAAACTCACAAGTCACCATGGTTGACCTCTTGTTGATTTTTCTTCTGTTAAACCTGATGAATCTAAAAAGTTGTTCTAAATGAAATTCTAGAAAGAGGCAAGATAGAAGGTAAGAGCGTCTTGGGCCAGGAGTCAATGTAGGAGAGAAGAAACCCAAACAACTGCCATTCAAGGGACTTTTCTCCCTTTTCAAGGAGAGGTAAGTTCACGTTGTATTCAACTAGATTTTAAACTTTGCTCTTTATTTATAATGAGCAGAACATGTCTTGCAAATTGTCATTTTACATGCACAGAGTATATGAATGTCAGTCACTGCATATTTGAGTGTCTTCAGGGTCTGAAGTGCAGATTCTTGGAGTAAATTTGAAGTGTCGCACCCAAAAGAAGGTGCAGTTTACTGCCCCAAGGAGCTACAGCATTGTTGTTAAACAATTACACCTTCTTAAGGTTTTTTAATCATGAAGGTCAAGAGTTTTGCTTGCATTGCATGGAATCATGTGCAAATGATTTGTAGACATAGTAGTGAATGCACACTGGGGGAGTTCACAAGGAGCACACTGGGGGAGTCAGACAAGGAGCGTACTCAGGACCCTGAATTTTAGGAAAGCAAACCTCCAGTCCTTCAATGAATTTAGTCAATAGGAGCCTCTGGGAAATGGCCTTCAGGGACAAGGGGGCAGAACAGAGCTGTCAGATTAAGGATGCTTTCCATAGAGCACAAGAGCTCTCAATCCACAGGTGTAAGAAAAGAAGCAAGAAAGCAAAGAGACCAGCACGGCTGAGTTGGGATCTGCTGGTCAAACTAAAAGGCAAGCAGAAAATGCACAGGCGGGATCAGGTATCCTGGGAAGAGTGTAGAGACACTGCCCAGTTATGCAGGGATGGAGTCAGGAAGGCATTAAAGTAGTCATTTTTGAGTTCCAGGAATCACAGAATTGACTAGGTTGGAAGGGATCTTTAAGATTATCTAGTCCAACCATAAAAACCATCGCTAAACCCTGTCTCTAAGCACCACATCTATCCATCTTTGAAATGCTTCCAGGGATGGTGCCTCGACCACTTCCCTGGGCATTCCATTCCAACGCTGAATAACCCTTTCAGTGTAAAAATTTTTCCTAGTATCCAATCTGAACCTCCCCTGGTTCAACTTGAGGCCATTTCCTTTTGTTCTACTGCCTGTGACTTGGCAGAAGAGACCAGCCTCAGCCTCTCCACAACCTCCTTTCAGGCAGCTGTAGAGAGCAATGAGGTCTCCCCTCAGCCTCCTCTTCTCAGACTGAACAACCCCAGCTCCCTCAGCCTCTCCTCATAAGGCTTATTCTCCAGATTCCTCACCAGCTTTGTTGCCCTTCTCTGGACCTGCTCCAGCACCTCAATGTCTTTTGTGGTAAGGGTCCTCAAAAAAAAATACCTAGAGAAAAGTATGTTCTACAGCTTACAATACACAGAATCAAAATTCATTAGCCAAATGAAATACAGGAGGAATGTTTGTGCAAGCTTGTAATTCCATAGCTTCACCGTAACTTTTTATTTTGGTTATCAACAGTTGTCTCACACAGTTCACTCACTGCAGTCTTAGAGAACAGTGACCTCCAAAGAACGTGAAAATGTTTTTACAAGTAGAGCCAAGTGACTTGAAGCTGTCCCCACATGGGGATTCCCCCATCTTTCCACAAGAAAGACGCTGCAAAGAGGAAGAAAGAAGCTGCAAAGAGGTGTGTGACTTGTCAAAAGCCAAGCCTGATGCTGAAGCTTTAGGAATAAGAACACAGTCTGATGCCCACTGATACCAGCCAGGTTGTGTGTGTTTTTCAAAGGGCAAGACCTCCTTGTGTGGCATTTTCAACGTAGCTCTTGATATTCCAAGATTTGGAGCATTTTCTTCTTTATAAAGCATTTCTAGATTTTTAATCTCACAGCAATCCTCTGCATCTCACTCAATAGCGCTGTAGCTTCTATCTAGCATGTTAAAAACCAAAATTCAATTAAATGTTACATGTAAATACCCAACCTTTATAATAGAAAGTGCATTTTAGGCACAAAATTAGAATACCATTTGGTGCTGTCAGCACTGGTCAAATAGGGGTGTGTGGGGCATTTGTTGCATCTTAAAACTTCATTGTGTGCATCCAACAATGTAACTACTGTCATACAAGATGACACCAGCCTGAGGTGTCACCTGTGAGCGGCTGCATCTGGCTTCCTGAGGCTCTGGGAGGCCTTCTCCACTGCAGTCCCAAATACCTGACTAGGAAGTAAAGGGACAGCAGTGTTGGTCGGTGACTTGCTCAGCAAGATCCATGGGCCACATAATGCTGGGGGCTGATATTATTACATGTAAAATGAAGGGTGGCTACAACTGGAGACAGAGAAATCGCGCTGATACAGTTAACCAGGAACTCCCTGAAATTCTTGACTATTGCTCTGTGGACAGTGGTTATTTATCTAATACAGTGTTTCATTCTACTCAAAGGTCCTCCCAGCAGGACAATACATATTTACACAAAGTACTTCTGTGGTGTGGTTTGGCCTTTGATTTCACAAGATAAATGTCTTTTTCAACATTTAAATTTTTAAATTCCAAGAGAAGCAGTATCTCTGAAACCTGGGTAGTTTTTAATAAGGGAAAAACATCCCTGACCCATGGTGCTCTACTTGTTCAGCACTAAATACTAGGTTGAAATGAATATCAAAACCATTTGATAAAAGTATACTTTGTTTGAATGGTAATGTGCCACATAGTTAATAATTGATTCCTTTTCATCCAAAATTATAATCACAAAAATACAACAAATTTAGTAGTGTGGTAACTGGCAACGTCTAAAACTTCTGCTTCAGTGTGATCCAGAAGCAGAAATGTATATACATTTGAAAGATCAAATAATGAAATAATTTTCGTACTCAATTCTATTACTAGAATGAGTAGGAAATTCACACAGCAATGAAGTTAGTATCTCAAACAAGAAGGCAGCCTTCTTACGGTGGTTGAAAGTATTAACAATCACAGAGAATGGTTAGTTTCAATAAAACCAATTAAAGGAGTGTTCCTTCTAAAGAAAAAGAAAAAAAACCCATGAAACTATTAATGAACCATCAATAGTAGGATGGGGTGGCTCAAAGTGCGTATGAAAAAGGCTGGCAGTACAAAACGTACTCTTTATGCAGTCCCTCCTCTCAGCGCAGTAACTGGCTGCAAAGAACAGCCCTGCAGCCTTTGCAACCGGTCACTTCTTTTTCCCAAATGGGACTTTCACTTGTTGCTGGTTGTGCTAGAGATCTTTCACATTTCTTGTAAACTGTCTTGCAATATGCAAGGGAGCACACACTTTTTACAAAAGCACGTTATGTTTCAGCAATCCCTCCCCTCCCCCCAGAAGGTTTGTGACTTAAGGGGCAGGAAGCGACATAGACTTTTTAAACACCCGTGTTCCTTTTGGTGGCCCTGGATATGGGGGTGGTGGCACATCGTGTTGTCCGATTGAAGTAACTGCTTGCTCATAAGTTGGTAGTCCTGAATCATCAGTTCGGAGAGGAAGTGGGTTTAAAGAAAATTCTTCGTGCCTTCTGAACACGTGAGATGAATTACGTCTTCTGCTTCTTACGTAATCCAAGTACCTAAACAAAGTCAACAGCATTGTAAGCATCAGCTTCTGTTTTAAACGGAAGAAAATAAAGTCTTAGTTGAAAAACAAGCTTAAAAAACCCAACCACACCAAAAGAAGAAAAAACTCAAACAAAACCCCCCAAACAAAAAAAAACCCCACCAAAACAACACAACTCACCCACCAAAACCCACTTGCCTTCAATGATCATAAAGATAAGCCAAGTGCTCTCTCCAAACCACAGGGTAAGAATAGCTCAGTAATGAGAAATTTATAGGGAAGAGGAAGCACAGGATCCTCGTGTGCCTTTCACAATCAAGAAATGAGCAGGACTGGAGAACTGGTAGAGAGGCATTTCCTACAACCTACTTCATCTTGCATCTGAGATAGACGACATGCCATGAAGAGCATACACCCCACACCCGTGAAAAGCGAACAGAACACGTTTCACTTTCCAGTGCAGGCCCCAACATATTAAAATTATTCCATCTTTTTTAGTAAGAGTATTTTGGAACCAAGAACACTCCTCCCCCTCCCTCCAAAGGGTATGTCAGCCATGCAAGTACTGTTTTACAGTTTTGCATTATTAATTTTAGCATAATTGTTGCTACTGGTCACCTAACTTTGCTTCCAGCAAAGTAAGAACTAAAACATCCATTGGATTCTCTGACAATACTGTTTGACCAACCCACGGGAAGTTTTAAATTCCACTCTTGAGCAATAGTTTTGTTTTGGTGTTTGTTTTTGGTTGTCTTTTTTTAAGCAGTGATATTCCTTACCCTGGTGGCTGCCTTGATTTGCATCTACTTTTGCAGCAGTAGAAGATAAGCAGTGCAATTATAACTAACAGTACTCCCGCAGCAACTAGACTGATGAGAAGTCCTGTAACGTTAATCTTTTGTAGTGTCTCATCACCTGAAGATAAAACATCGGTTATTTTCATTATGTGTTCTTTCCATCTCCATAGAATACACTATACACTGCAAAATATTAGTTTTACTGTACTATAAGGCTTGTTCCTTTTCACAAATATCTAGTTTGCTGTAAGAAGCCATAATATCTGTGCAACAGAACTCAAGTATCATTCACATTCAGCTTAAAGCAAAAATGAGTAGATATTCCCTTTTGGGTACATAAAACTGTGGAGATGTCTGTCTTCTAATGCCTTCCAAATACTACTTCACATACTTGTGACCTTGATTAGGATGTAGGTCTTTCCTCAAGTTATACTGACCATTTTTTTAAGACAACATCTGGCATAAGACTACTCTGAATATGAATCAGACTCTTATATTACTATTAAAGACACGGGGTTGGGCGGGCAGGGCAGGACAGGACAAACAAAACCACAGAAAACAGCCACACAATTACTGTAAAGTTTACTGATTGTGTAACAGAACAACGAAATGGACAACAAAATTCATACTGTTTTTTACCTACAGGCTTACAATGGATCCCGCTGTAATAGTTTACAGTGAATTTCAGTATAAAGATCAATTCTGATTTGGTAACTGAATGCATGGTTATTTTTAAGAATGTATTATAACAGACAAAAAATATTGCAGTATAAAAAAAGAATAAAAAGATAGCTTACCTATTTTTATTTTAGGGCCCTTAGTTGAATAGTCTTTCCAAAAATCCATCTATAAAAACACAAAGGATCAGATTTATGAGATACATAATTGGCAGACTTACTGACAACTTTTTTTAATATGGTACTGTGGACAAAATTTAATTAAGGCTTAAACAGAACCAGCTCCCACTGAAGGATTTGTACTAGCTTATACCACTGTATTTTTCTCATGCATTCAAATTTGCGTAAAAATTACAATTTCACATAGAAGAAAATGCCAGCTGATGAAAGAGAAAGTGCATTTAACTGTCCAATGTTACCTTATATTTCTGCCTGATTACAGTACACGTTATCTTATATTCTGACACTAAAAAATTGCTTGCAATTAATCTTAATAAATCCCTACAGAAGAGTATGAATGAGGCAAAGTCAAGTCGTTAAAAATCAGACATTTGCATGAAAAGTGTTTGGACTCCTATCGGCTAGGAAAAATAATGGCGTTCATTTAGGAGAACAACCTTTATGTTGCACGACTGCTACACGTTAAATGTGGTTATCTATAACCTCCACTTTTGCTATGCAGCAAAAGACTCCATCATGATTCCAATTTAACACTATCATCTTTTTCTTAGGAAAACGATCACAATGGCACACTGGCGTTCCCACCATCAGAACTGGAGTGTATTCAATTGCTCCTTCTGCAGGTTAGTGCAGAGCACACCTAGAATCACAAAGAGGTTCTTGCTGCACGTAGCAAGAGCCAGTCTTCAGGCAGTCATCATGCTCTATTATTGAGCTGGAAGGTTTATGTATTTTTCTTTTTTTTTTTATACCAGGTTTCTTCCATGCTGTGTGTAGGCAGTGATTTAGAAGATGCTATAGGAAGACTCAGCAACAGCTGAACTGCAGGTTTGCTCTGTACTCCTCTCTTCTAAAATACTTCTTTGGCTTGATACAGGGACACAATCAGTATAGAGCCTGTGCAGCTCATTCAAATTGGATGCTGAGAAGTTACTTAAAAAAACAGAAGTGAGATTGTGCAAACACATCCAGGTATATCCATAAGCAGTATGTCTGAAGTTTCATTTATATTTGTTTGCAGAAATAGAGCCCTTATCTAAAGTCTTGAAGACAATAGTACATATTCAGGTGTATTCACTGTGTCACTAAAGCAAAACCCCCATCTAATTGAGGCCTCCACTTCTACAGTAAATAAGCAATCATTTTAGTTTAAATGCTGTTTTCAGAAGGGTTAAAGTATTTAGATACAGTAATGATTTAGTCAGTAATCTCCTGCAGTATATGAAATCCAGTTTGAACAGCTACCGTTCTATCGGGGTCTTCAAAAATTTCTCTCGCTTCTTCATAATTGCACAGCTCTTCAAGGCATTCTCTTTCCAGGTTATCCACTGTGAAGGCTTCAAAATCAAATCTGTTATTTAGAAGACGCCGTCCAATGAATAAATTAGCCTCCTTTTCTGATGTGAACACTAATAAAAAAACCCAAAAAAACCAAAAAAGTTGATTTAAAACAAGTTAGAAAAGCTAAATGTGGTGTTTTTAAATAATGGTTAATATCTTAAAGGAGCACGTTGAAACCCCTTCTTCCCCTAGCATCCCCAACTACATACAGGAAAAAGAAACTTCAAGGTCTCCTAAAACACCATCTTCGCTGCTAACTTTTCTAAGTATGCAATATAAAATAAATGTATTTTCCTTTCTCATAAAGCATTTCAGCTTTTCTTTATACTGGCCAAGAGGATTTGATGCTCGTAACAGCTGTTGTTCAAGTTTTGATATTATCCCTCTGGGATGTGGGCATCAGGTTTTTACTGGAGCTAAGAACAAAGTAATAGTTGTGTAAAGCAGAAATTCAGTCAGATGCAAACACAGCAAGACACTGATCTACTGGAGGAAGGAGGCAGAAGTGGGGAAATGGGAGAAGAAATAACCAAACAAATAAAAACCTCTTCTAAATAATCCTTGATATACATTGCTTGGTATTCTGGTATCTGTGGCTTCCAAATTTTATGGAATTTGGATTTTAAATCATGACAGCAGAGTCCTGTTCATTTTACTTTTGTTCTCTTTTCCCAACTGTGGCAGCAAGTTTTATGTAAAGGCTGGCATAATGCCAATTTTATTTGTTTTATATTAGGCCACGATAGAGTTTTACTGACAAAAGGCACTACTGAAGACATCAAATTCTTCTTTTGTGCTTATTACGGGCTCCACAAGGCCTCATGGAGTCTGTTGTGAGGCGAGATTCCAGAACAGTTAGTGAAACTATAGAAGGCTTTGGAATACAGGAATGCATTTTCTCACCAGGCATTTTCCATAGTCAAGTTTTAGCCTGCTCTTGCTACAGCTTCTTTAAAAAAAACTAAAAATCTTTATATGACACAACTAGTTTTCTGGCTTGGTTTTCAGTGAAAGCCTAATCTGTACTCCAAGAAATTTAGACTATATCATTAAGCAAAATGACTGGAGGATTATTTTTGCAAGTGTAATGCAGAAACAGCATTGTTACATACCAAGCCAGATGGCTTAAAAAGGAGATGAGATTCAGAATAATGTTATTCAGCTACAAATTAGCTCTGTGTTCTTGTTAGCTTGCTTGGTGAGATTATCACATCATTCAGGAATTTTTACCCAAATAGTTACTGTTAGATCTTGCAACGGTATCTCAAAATAGTTTGCTCTCTGAAAACTAAGAAAACTGCAATGTAAGTTGCAGATTGGTTATGTCTTTAATATAGTATAGTGCAGGAATATTACAATATATATTATATATTGAAGAAGTCACACGTGTGGGCACACATTTGCTTAGGAAGGGAAATCTGTTATTCTAAAGTAATTGCAAGAAAATGTAAGCTTGTAGTATTTATGCTGTATCAAAGAGTAATCAGAGAGAAGGACTTAATCCCAAAAGATCTCCCAAACCCACAAGTGGAAAGGGAAAAGGCTTGCATGGAAAAAAATATTATTGACATCTTGGTTGAGTACAACTTGCAAGAATAACTTCAGTCTTCTGAAACAGAGATCTTCAGTTTTCTTCAGCAGTGTTTCATTCCTTACCATGCAAATAGTATTCGCGATACTTCTGAATTAACTTAGACAACTGATGCATTTTTATTAACGTGGAATGCACAGGCAAGCTGCCTGCAGCTTAGTTCCTGTAATTCCCAGTGACACATTCTCCTTTTCTCTTTCACGCATTTATTTGCACTTATTTCATGTTGCAGGGCACAGTCAAAGTGCACCTAGCTCCATCTCCAACTTACCTACGACCTGGTGATTAAGGTAGTATTCGGAGAATGAAACAGATGGATTTGAATTCTCTCCTACACATGAGGGAACTGAATGCAGTCCTGCACTCCTGAGGCCATGGCTCAACAAAACGATAAATCCAGTTCTAAGATGCTTCGCATTTAATTAAAAACGCGTCCATGAGATGTCCTCAGTAAAGTAACTGCTTGTAAAAGATGTTCAGAAAATGCTGAGCAGGTAAACTCCCCATACAGGTACCCCACACTCTTGGCACCTGTTCTACTTGCTAAATTATTGGGCCCCTCTCTTTCCAACTCCTTCTTTAAAGAAGTGATCTGGGCCTATTGTCAGGAGAGGGTTCCACACCGTGAACACACAGGAAAGAGGCTGCCCGGCAGCCCAACGGTTTATGCCCCAGAGCACTATGGATTTTAATGAATAACCTGTCTGCAGCATTTTTCCTGCTATCCATGCTTTCAATATACTCCCCTGAAGGAGCCTCTTGGTTAATGTGATGGCTTTTTAAAGTCTGACTTAAGGTTTCGGCACTCCTTACCCACTGAGGAGACGGAGACGGGACAGCTAAGTTACAAATTCCTTTTTGAAGCCCTGACGCATAAACGTTAAGGACCACACAGCTTAGAGTAGTAGTAGTGCTTGAGTTGGGGAACTTCGTTTGTTTTCACCTCAATTCCCCTCCACTTTCCTCCCTCTAAAGTGAAGAACTGCAATTGCAGCACTACATTTATCTCAAAAAACCAAGCAAATGAACCATTTCAAATACAAAGCAATTTTAGATACACAAATAAAACTGTGATGTGCTGCAATTGGACCAAAGCAGAACTGTCTTAGTACAGATTTCAAACTTTGGGAATTCTGATGTTCCTTACAGGATTCTGGTTGCATCAATAACAGTAATCCTACAGACCTGGAGAAAGGTCAGTTGTCCCAGACTGCACTTACTACTGGATCTGATAAGTACTTAATATTGACGCCCCAGTCAATTATCAATCATTTCAGGAAAAGATATTCAAATACTTCAAGATTAAGCATAAAACAGCTTATTTTTTTTTTATGAAGTAAAACAAAAAAACCCACCAGTATACAAAACTAAAGCTGTTTACATACACAAAAAGATTTGTCGGCAAAGGCGAAGTTAGACACAGTGTGGTTTTGGAAAGCATAAAATCACATTAGGAGTAAGTTACCGTCTTTCCATTCAGGTTTCTTCAAGTTATTTAATCTCCCTGCGCAGTGAGGAAATGCAAACACCATCACGTGGAGTTGACACAGCAGCACCAGAAACACAAACATGGCGTGGTATCTGTCAGACAGAAACTAACCTCAGTTAAAAAAAATAATAATTAAATAAGTAACAATAAAAGAGACAACGCAACCTCCTGAAGTGTCCGTGATGAACCCTGAGTGAATCCTATCAATGAAGTCACCCAGCGCAAGCGCCTACATGCAGTGGAGGCTAATGGGCCTCTGGAAGGCAGACACCGATCCGAACTGGTCCTGCGTGTCTCTCCCTAATTGTTCCTTGCGTAAGAGCCGCGGGTGCCAGCGGCCGCTCTCCCCTCCGCGGGCCGGCCCTTCCCGGGGAAGCCGCAGCCCGGTCAGCTGTAGAATTAACGGGGAGAGACTATAGGCACGGTGCTGCCGGTGCGCTCCGAAACCTCAGATTGTCACGACTTGGCCGCCAGACCGGTCACGGCAGGTTACACGACATTAACAGACGTACAGAAACCATTTTGTCAGGAGAAGGCTGTTGCCGTCCTCACACCCAACACCCCCGAGGAGGGACCGCGCTCTCCCACCCGGGATGACTGTGGAAAATAAGAACCCGAATTATCCCGACAGACGCTCAACACCGAGAAAAACGCGACCACCACTTGAAGCGGAAACCTATGGCCACCACCCGAGGGCACCTGCGGGGCCCTCGCTCCGCGGTCCTACGGCCAGCTTCCCCCGACGGCTGCCCCGGGCCTACCCTGGCGAAGGAAGGAAGCTCTGCCGCCTCTCGCCCCGGGACCGGCCCCGACTCGAGTCGGGGGAGCGGGAGGCGCGGGTCGGGGAGCTCTTCCTGTCCCGCCCGTTGGGGAGAAGGGGCGCCGCTTCCCGCTCCGCAGCCCTACCTGCTCCGACAGCGACCTGAGGAAAGCGGCTGACGGGGTAGCGTCTCTCGGGGCGCTTCCTGGGAAGGGCGCGGCGGACTTACAGGGCCGTACCTGGGCCGTCCGCGCCTCCGCGGGCGGCACCGGTACCGACGGGCTGGGGCCGCCCGGGGCGCGGGGCGGAAACGCCCCTGGAGCCTGAGGTAAAAGGGGGTCGGCCGGGAGCGCTGGGACGGCTGAGTGCTGGGGCTCCTCCTGGGGCGCGTTTCCAGACGCCAGGAAACCTGAGCCTGTCTCCACTGCTCAGCCCCCGGAACCCTCTGAGGACAAGGTAGCGGTCCTTTCGTCTTCTGTGAACTCCTTTCAATGTTAAAACTGGCTTTTCATTGTCCCACGGCCCTGGGCTTCATGGCGCTGAAAACCTCTTTTGGCTTTTTACTCCAAGAACCCATCCCTTCGTCTGGTAGCAGGATATCTGCTGAGGAGAAACTGTGGAGAAGGGATTTCTCCCTGACAGGGGTGAGGCAGTCTACCTTTTAACTAGCTGCTTACCCACACGTAATTATTTATCTAGTGGCAAACTAGGGTGCTTTTTCTCCACCGAGCTTTTCTTGCCAGGCAGCTATCCGCAGCGGGAAAAGGACCAGTGTGAAAAGAATTTCAGTGGGTTTCTTGTTTTGGTTTTTGGGTTTTGTTTGTTTGTTTGGTGTTTTGTTTGTGTGGGTTTTTTGTTTGGTTGGTTGTTTTTTGTTTTAATCAACGAAGCAAACCTTATTTCTAAAAGACTATAGGGTGGCAGAAGTCGTTCCCTGAAATGCATGAAGCTGGTCTCCACTGGCACGTGCCTGTCCTGAGGCCTCCCTTTGCTCTCCTTCCCCAGGCAGAGGAGCAGCCTGGTACAGAGGCCTGGTTCAAACACATCAGTCTGTGGCTGTTTTGGCTTCTCCAAGGGACAAGAGTGAAGTGGTTGAGCACTTCACTGCACCTGGGGAGGAAGAATCCCAGGCACCACTAGAGGTTAGGGGTAGATCTCCTGGAAAACACTTCTGAGGAGAAAGACCTGGGAGTCCTGGTGGACAGCAAACTTTCTGTGAGCCAGCAATGTGCCCTTGTTGCCAAGAGGGCCAATGGAGTCCTGGGCTCCATAGGGAAGAGTGTGGCCAGTAGGTCGAGTGAGGTCATTTTCCCCCTCTGCTCAGCACTGGTGAGGCCACAACTGGAATACTGCATCCAGTTCTGGGCTCTCCAGTTCCAGAGAGACCGGGAACTACCGGAGAGAGTCCAGCGCAGGGCAACAAAGATGATTGAGGGGTTGGAGCATCTCCCTGATGAGGAAAGGCTCAAAGAGCTGGGTCTTTTTAGCCTGGAGAAGAGAAGGCTGAGGGGAGACCTTATCTATGTTTACAAGTACCTGAAGGGTGGGTTGAAGGAGGATGGAGCCTGACTCATTTCAGTGGTTTCCAGCGATGGGACAAGGGGAAACGGGTACAAGCTGGAACAGAGGAGCTTCCATTCAAATATGAGGAAAAACTTATTTATGGTGATGGTGACAGAGGCCTGGAACAGGCTGCCCAGGGAGGTCATGGAATCCCTTTCTCTGGAGGTTTTCAAGACCCGCCTGGATGCAGTCCTGAGTAATGTGCTGTAGGCAATCCTGCTTTAGCAGGGGAGTTGGACTAGATGATCTCTAGAGGTCCCTTCCAACTCTGAAATTCCATGTTTCTGTGACTCGCACTTGTTTTAAGAATATTTTCCCAAACCACATGTGGTGCTTAGTGAAGACAAGAAGTGGTACTTGAAAAGCCTCTCAAAAGGTAAGGTTGAGAATGTTGTAGCACAGCATTACATTAATGTAATGTAAAGGTAACGTTATATATGTAAAGAATTTTGGTACGGGTTGGGTTAAAAATGGCACACCAAAGAAATTCTTGAAATGCATGAGTGGAATGATCTTGCTACCAGGAAATCACAGGTCTAAGAGCAGTTTGTGTCTATCCTAGAAGATCTGTAGTGACTTTGGATTGTGACTTAAGTGCTGGAGTGACTCGTATATACGGAAGCAGGAAAGAGTAGAGTAAGGGTATTGGATAACACTGGTGGAAGTGATCAGTTCCTGAAGGAAAATAGAAACTTCTGATGTGTGAAATAAGGAGGAATGATGACTGTAATTCAATATTTACTTTATGATGTCAACACACTGCAATTAAGAGGTGCTTGATGAATGTGCAACTTAGAAGCTGGGGTGGCTCTAATGTTTTTTAGCTAGTGAAGATCTCAACAGAAAAGTTTCTGCTATGATTGTGTATGTGCTTATAACACAGTGGAGGACTAAGGGAACAATATTGCATAAGAAAAGACCAGTATAGGTTGTTATCTACATAATAGTCAGGAGACAAGAAAACTTAGTTTGTGCTGGTTGGAAAACAGGAGAAACTGCCATTGCTTTGCAAAGTTCCGACACAACCGTCTCTGAGGATGGCGTCAGCCAGCAAAATCCCTGCTGAGAGCTACAGCGCGGGGGTGTGAACGCACAAGAACTCTGCGGAGCGTCGCGGTGTTAAGTAAAATACCTGCGTGCGTCTATGGAAACTTTTTGTGTGTCATAGCAACTTTGTACGAGCATCCTCTCTTGTACAAGCAACAAATAAATGTCCATTGTGCTATCCTGCTATTGCATATCATTATTAACAGAGGAGGAAAAAGATTTTAGAGTTGCTTAGGTACAATGTCTGGGGAATGGAGGGGGATCCTGCTGTCCTTAGGGCCAGAGTGACCCCTGGGCCCGGCTCTGGCTGCATCAGGGGAGAAGGCTCCAGGTTCCTGGTGTGGGCTGAGGAGCACCTCGGCCTCATATAACTCTCCCTTGCTCTGAAGGTGGAGGAGCAATGCAGGAGACTCCGGTGGGGGAGGCCCTCAGATCTTTAATGCTCACCAATGGTTACTCCAATGTTTTTGCCTGTGTGGATCATAGCAGAAAAATTGTAAGAGGCTTCTGTCTGTGTGTGCGTGTGTGCTTGTACATGTGTAGTGGAGACTTTTCAAAACCATACCATACAAAACATAAACAGTATAGGTTATTTATTATTGAGATTTAATAAGAAACTATTAAGCTGCAGTACACTGGAAAACAGGAAAGTGTGGATTTTAGCTTGGAAAAGACTGACTTTCTCCTATGTGCCCCTCTCTGAGCTCAGCCTGTGCTCCCACGTGCCCATCTGTGGTCTTGAATTAGCTGTGAAATCTGAGTGCTACTGTACAGGTACAGTTGTATGAAAATTCTCTAACATATTTGTGTGTTAGTTGCTTGAGAAAAATGAGTGAGAAGCTGGTAATGGTGGTGATCACTATTTCAAGTATGCATGAGTCCTCTAGTTCCTTCCTATATTAATGAGGCAAACTTTTCCTGTCTTATGCTGTCACTACATATCCTTATTAAGAGAGAAGACCAAAGAAAGACTCAGCAAGGTCTGTCCCCGCCTCCCAGTCAGGTGTGGCTCGATTCCATTATTCTCAAAGTAGGAGCCACCCCTGTTTCTGAGCTATACCTGATTTTTTTTGCTGTTCAGAGCAGCATTACAGCAGCAGGTGTAATGATAATGACACTGTACACTGCTTCTGCTAATTATTGCATAAGGAAATATTCAGATTTTAGGGCTATGCTATAGATAATGACTAGAAGTGTGCTTAAATTCTGCTTTGTTTTACAGAATATAAAGAATATGAATATAAGGTTATTAAAGGAATATAAAAAGAAAGGGCGCAGCAAGCACTTAGAATAACTACAGCAGCTCCTATGCATGTACAGATTTCAGCATGGCAGAACAAGGAGTAGCTTTTGCATGTTACTTTCCTACTTGGGAAGTAATTTTTCAGGTAAAATGGCAGCTGATTAGCAAGCTGTGTGATGAAGAAGTTCAGAAAGATGGAACCAGCCGTAAGGATGTTACTCTCCTCAAGCTTTTCAGATAAATACCTGTAAACAATATAGTAGACGTAATTAGAGGTAAATACCTGTAAACAACATAGTGGACTGGTAATTAGGGGTAAAAAGCTGTAAACAATATAGTAGATATGTAATTAAAGATACTCTGAGAGATAAAAAATAGGAAATGAATTTAAATCACTTGCATTTAACATTGGGTGAATATAAATTCACATTTCTAAAAATAGTTCTAATGTATTGGCTGTACTAGCTAGCTAGCATGTTTATTTACCTGTATGTTAAATCTTCACTCATTACAGTGATGTTTGGTAGAATATTGTTGGAGAAATTAAGTAGGATGCTGTTGATGAATTGAGCTGGAACTACAGATCTCCTCACAAGAGGAGGGTGATACAACCAGAGGTGTTTATGCAGCAGTTACTTCTTTCTGCATCTATTTATTACTTTGCTACAAATTAATAGTGGTGTATTCATTTTAGTATAGCGAAGGGTAATATGCTTAAGTGATTTCCCATTCAGAGGACTTTGGGTCAGGAATGCACCTAATTCCTTGCTAGCACTGTCCCCTTCAAATCGTGCTATCAAGGATTTTCTTTTCACTGTTTCATATGGAATCATGAAAAGTGACACCCTTTATCTCACCCCAATATGCAAATATATCCTACCATAACTTGAGTATTAATTTTCTTGTAGCCATTCTTCAGTTTCTTATGTAGTATTTATCAATTGGCATGATAAACTTTGGATATAAGTTTTAAGCATTTGAATAATGAAAATAACACAAATGTATAGTTTGGAATGACCCCTCTCCTGGACTTTGGAAGTCTGTGCATCTGGTTTGCCCTTTGTAACCGTTTATTTGAAGTGCTGAATCCTATGGCACGGATTTATCCTTTCTACAAATCTATTCAAAGTTCTCGTGTTTGTTAACTAAATTTCTGTCTGGGTAGCTGGATTTAGAAGTAATGCTTTTTGACTAAAGGTAACCTGACATAACTTAGATTTTAATCACTGGGTATGTACAGTTAACATCAAGGGGCTTTGACTGTCACATTTAGCAATAAGAACCCGAACAAACGAGCAAACTATCAGAATCTTGGAAACCCCTGTTACCCAGTTCCACATAGCCCATGCTGTAGGGAACCAGCTCCTCTTTGGAGAAGGCAATCAGGTTTTGGGTACCCCTAGTGTACCTTATGCCTTTCTGTAGAAATGCCTGGTTTTCCAGCTACATTCGTTGGTTTAATAAAAGACGCAATAAATGGTACCGTGTTTCTTGGCAAACCGTTGCCAATTTAATCTTTACTTGGAATCAAGATTACTGTTGTAATGATGCTTTCACAGAATTTTAAGTGTATTACAAATGTGCTTAAATTTCTGGTACGCTCATCACTTTGTGTTTTCGGTTAAGGCTATCACTGTATCCTGCAAGACATGATGAAGTCTTCCAAGTGTTGGTCATGAGATTCTTTGAAATTAAGAGGTTGAATTTAGCTGATAAAATAACTTCTGCTGAGGTTATTGCTTCTCTCCTTCAGAGGAATATTAGTGATTTTTCTAGTTAAAAGAAAATAATGCTGGTACAGATATCCTATGGCAGTGCGGGGGGGAAAGCAGGAAATGCATGTGGAAAAATTAGGTTTTTTATAGCAAAATAACTAGGATTTTAAGGACTGATCTATGGACATAGATCTATGTCTGTTATTAAGTTTCAGAATGAGACAGAGTTTTTCATTAAGATTTTTTTTTAAAGCACCTACATCTAATTTGAATATTTAGTAGTTAAATACTAAGCTATTGAGACAATTTTTGCTGCTCAGGCATAATGGTAGACATTTGTAATAGCACATAAATAACAAAAGTAATTACACATCCAATTAACAAAGTTTGTTATTGTCAGCATACTAGTCTTTATGGGGAAGTTACTCAACTAAAAATGCTTACAGAGGGACGTAAAAGCCTTGCAGGACTGAATTTTGCATATGCTTGTCTCTGTACTCAATAGTTGAAAAGGAATGGAAATGTTACCCCTGCCAATGGGGAGGGAAACACCCGCCCTGGTTTTACAGTGGGCCCAGTGCTCCCAGCTGGTGAGTGCTGTTGGCTGCCACTGAAGGCACTGAGAACACTGCTCCTCTAATAGGATTAAAATTCTGCATTGTCAGTTGCTCAAAGTATTTTAAAGTGCAGCAAGTTTAATAAGGCCAAACTTTTTTTGTCATTGGGAAGACTGGTATGTTGTGAGACTTGTACATACGTGTCCTGATGCGAGAATTCCAGGAAGTGGTCTATGGAAAACTGTGTAAATTGGTTCGTTGAAAGTAACGCACTCCCGAACACACACAAACTAAAAAAATTAATGGCAAAATCTTCTAGCAGTGGGATGAAGATCTCCTCCTAGCTTTTCTTGATACAGTTTTGTCTCATTTTGGTGAGAGACTTTGACTAGCGAAATCACTGTTTGGTTTTGGTTTTCAGGTCCTTAGGCAGGAGTAAAAAGCCTTGGTCTCAGGGACAGTGGGTAAGGGCTACAATCGCATCAATGTGTACAAATATTTGAAGGGAGGATGTAAAGATGATGGAGCTGGATTCTTGTCAGTCGTTCCCAGTGATGGGACAAGAGGCACCGAGCACAAACTGAAACACAGGAGGTTCCTCCTGAATGTAAGGAAAGACTCTTTCACTCTCGGGGTGACTGAACACAGGCAGACGTTGCCCAGAGAAGAGGTTGTGGAGTCCCATCTTTGGAGATATTCAAAAGCCATTTGGACATGGTCTGGGCAATGCTAGGAGGCCCTGCTTGGATGGTGGGTGGGAGTGGTGGACCACCAGAGGTCCCTTCCAACCTCAACGATTCTGTTATAGTGTCTGCATCTATTAGAGCAAAAGCCCTGATGTTTCAAACTCATCTCAGCTTTCTAAGAAATTGAGTTAATGTTTAGCTCCTTATCTATTTCTGTTGCATTATCTTTTTTGTCTCGGTAACACGTTTCTCTGACCAGTTGACGTCTTGGACTTCAATTATTTCCTTTTCTCGTTGACACTAGAGGGAGCTCTCTGGTGGCCTTTCAGCTCAATCTTCCAGCTCTGCTTTCATTTGTAATTCTGAATGTTCCTGCTGAGAATCTGTTATCAAAGAATGCAAGGCAAAGCTGCATAAAATATCTTGAAAATTTTTCATTTTCTAACAAAATTGAGCTTTTTTTGTTATTTGTGGGTGAGGTAATACCAGGTTGGTAGCTTTGACTCTGTTTAATTTTGCTCAGCTGCAGCAGCAATGGAGGTTTCTGAGGTGCCCAGATGCAAGAGGTATTGATATTTCTGTTATGTTTGGCATTTATTTTTGGTAGGTGTAGAGCTATAGTTGTAAACCTTGTATTTGTTCCTGTGATACAATCAGTTTCTATTTGGTGTGGGTTTGATCCACAAAGAATGTGTTAGTGTTTATGGGAGGGTTGCTTGAAGACTTAAGGTGAGAAAAATTGAATTTTTAAGATTACGTCTCTTAAGAAAACTTCTTAAAAATTCCTATTTCCACTGCTGAGGGAAGTCATCTTTAATTGGGTGAGGTGCTTATTTTAGGTGCTTTTATCCAAGCAGATGTAATAGTTGTTAGGGTTGATAATAGATCAAATATTTACTGTTTTTCATGACTACCAATTTTAAAGGCAGTAGTGTTAACCTGGATTTTTTTCCTGCGTATGATAATTTGCAGTTCTTTTATGTTGATTACATTTTCCAGAATATGGTCTAGTACGTTGCAGCCAGATAAAGATCAAAGTGAATTTTACTGAGTTTGAGGAAGCAATTAGTGAGAGTTTTCAGATTTTTAGCCCAGATGAGAGAATGCCACGCATGTGAGGTAAAGCCACTGCAGGTGTGTTGATGATGCAGTTATTTGCTATGGTCTAAAAGCCGATTCTAAAAATGTTCTTAGACTAGACAGAAGTAAAGATTTTTCTGAAAGCTTTATTAGCATCCATGATGACAAGCCACCTAAATACTCTTTCTGACTAAGAAAATATGCAGAAAATTTTGGTAAGCACTCTCCCTACAAAGAGAGGACCAGGAGTACTGGTATGAATTCTTTTGGCTCTTTTTGCTTTGTGGACACCAAAACAGTGGAGTCTGTTTCAAAAATAGTGGTTTTAGTGACTGCACCTCCTATGTGCATACAACTCTTGACGTTTGGAACAACGGCAAAATATTTCACATTGGATGCCAAAGTCTTCAGTGCTTGACAAGCGTTCCTTCTCGGGGCTGTATTATCTGAGGCAGGTAAGCAAGCAATTACTTGACTTCTGCGTTAGCTCAAGAACAGATGAACAATTTGGCTGTGAAGAAACTGTTGGATGAACTATACTGTAAATTCCTTAAATCATTGCAGTGGCTCGTGAAGAGCAGGTGATACGCTGCACCGCCGCTGCTGCACCTGTAACTGTGCTGCCTTTACTGAAGGGGAAGATCATATGAGTAAGAAGGAAGTAGACGAGTTTGGATCAGAAGTCTTGTATTCGAAACATTCACGATGCTCTTATGATGCCATTCTCACCTGACTTACGGGAGTGCAGGCCAATAATGCGTACAGCAGCAAGGATGGTAAACATAGCGTTATGTTGCCCCATTCTTGCAAAGTTTTTCTTGTATATTGGAAAAGGTTACTGAGTTTTGGTTCAAGATGGTTTCTATAATTTTTTTTTTTCCTTTTTTATATGGAGACGGTACAGTTGGATATGAAAAGTCTTCTGGAGTTTCCTTGCTGCTTCATCTTGGGAAGCTTTTTTCTTTTAATTAAAAAAAAAAAGTCCTTGGAGAGGGGAATAACATTGTGTTTTTGTTGGAGCTGTGACAGAAGGAGATTGTGTAGCATGGAGAATTGAAGGGCACTCAATGACCTCCTCCAATAGTGATAAAGCATATCAAATGCTAAAAATTGATAAATGTTACACCATTGGAAAGAATTCCACTCTGTACTGTTTTAATATAGGGACCATAGATTTTCTTCCCTATGGAAGAGAATTTTTGGTGGCGGTTTCTTTATTTCATCATAGACTTGTTTCCTCAGGTAGTTGAGATCTTGTCTGCTGCTTAATTTTTATCTGGACTTCCTCTTTAAGTTCCATGAATAGGGAGAGATATAGTTGAAGTTTGTTTATACTTCTGTGTGCATTAATACTAAACTGTTTCTCCAGGCAAAGAATGAATCTTACTTTGCCTTTGCAAGTTATGTTTAACATATTAACAAAGATGCTGTGTGACTCAGAAATACATTTTTTTTTTTTAACAAGCTACTAATCAAGTGATAAATTATCTAAACATGTGAAGAACTTGTTCTGCTTCTTCCTCTTGGTTGTGTTTTGCAACTTTATTGTTGGCGGTTCTGAAAGAGAAGAACTGTTCTGGTGGAGTGGATTAAACAGGTAGGTTGAATCATAATGTATAAATACTTTCGAGACAGTCTTGCTTTGTTCAATATAAACTTTGTATATTTAATTCCTATATTCTGTGTATCTATAATTAAGATGTTATTTGTTTGACCAACCAAACAAGAACTTCCTATTAACTTCCTAGTAAGGAGATCAGCTGTAACTTCCCACCATTGTTTAAGTACTTACTTGTATTCTACTTTGTTGTCTTCTCTTATGATGTGAACAATGAGAATAATCTCATTATTAGAATTCGCCATAATTCTTTTAACATAAATTAAAGTGGAGCCCATGAAAAGGAGGTGACTTGAGAAGCTTCTGCAAAGATGAATCACCTTTAATCGTAGGGGGCTTTTCCTACCTTCAGTATGTAATTTGGGGAGTAATCCTGTGTTTGCACTTTTTTGAACCTAGAAAACGAATGCAAAAAATATTCCAAGCTTTTACATAAATATTTTTATCTTGAAAAGAATTTTTAAGTCTGAGGGTTATTGGTTTTTGAGGGTCACAAAGGAAGGTTGGCCCACTGCATTAATGGATTTTAATTTTTTCTTTTTTCATTTTATACAGCAAGGCAATTTCTTGGTTAATCAAGACTGTCAAACAGTTACAGATCTTACGAAGCTTTCACTTGAAAATTAGTGGTAGAGGTTAGAGTTTGAGTGTAGGTTTATAGTAACTGCAGTACAATTTCAGAAATAATTGTCTTTTGATTTATTTCTTGGATTTTTCTTTAAGAAAAGAATAATACAGTAACTCATGTGAAAGATGGTAGAAGTTGCAAAGTTGGCCAGTTAAGTTTAAAAAAAGAAAAGAGATTAAATTAAACTAGCTTGGTCTATATTGATACAGTTTTAGGCAGATTTACTTATTTGTATGTGGAGATGGAGACCCCATAAAATAGTTTTAATTTTCATTGAATGAGGGATGAGAAATAATTTTTTCTGTGTGATGTATTTGAGGTATTTGAGGAAAACGAAGTTGTAGGAGGCTCTCTTAACGATTTTTCTTACTCCTTGGAGCCTTTAGGCCAAAGGACTGGATCCTTCTAAAGAACTAACAAATCTAACTTTGTTTATGTTACGAGCTGTTGGGTTCCAGTGTGGTATTCTTGTAATTGCCAAAGTGTGCTGTTTGCTAAGTCTTCGTGTGAAGACACCAGGAGATGGAAAAGGCACTGTTGCTATTGGTGGGGTTTCCCCTACTGTTTAAATGTCAAAGTTCTCTAGAAAAATGTTTATGACTTATTTTTTGAGTAAGAAAGATATTAGAGAAAATGATTACACTATTTAAAGAATATAAGGCTAAATAAAAGTACTGTTGGCACTGTAAGCTCACTTTGAAGTGGTTGACTTTGCATAAGAGAGTACTAAAGAATGTAAATAAAAGAATATAGTGATGCAATGATGGAAGTACACCATGTGACATACGTTTACAATACAAGCAGCTATCAAACACATTCAGCACACAGGAAGTAAAGTGAGTAACTTTGAGATGCTTTGTAAATTTCTCCAAGTACCAATACACGCATGAAAAGATCTAGACACCTCAAGATGCTTTGCCTCATTCTTCAAACTAAGTGGATGATGCTTCTAAAAACTACAGTTTCTTGTTAGAGCTATCAAACCCCCCACTTTTTAAAGCATATGCCTATATACGAAAGCATAGACATTTAGGTACAAGTCACAAGCTGCAAAACATAGTTACAAAAATAATACAGTCAGAGTAGGAAGAAATGAAGACTAAAATATGCTACTTAATACTACAACAATTATTCTAGAGAAATTGTTTTCAGATACTTTTGTCTGTAGAAATCTTTATTATACTGTTTTTATATGATCATTTTTTCCAATATTTTTATAACATTATAAAAGGAAACAAAAAACCCAACCCATTTGCTACCAAACTGCTTTGAAAACATCTGTTTAGGATTAATTTAGAGAATTCTTTCAACCAAAAAGTATGTGTATATATTTATCACTTTAATAAAGATATATTCAATTAATTTTGAAAACTGGAGTAAAAAATTAATTTCCCTCCCACAGTCTTAATGAAGAAATAAAGAAACTAATTTCCCATTGCTGTTAGAGGGGTAATGCACTCCTTCACATATTAAGAAATTAATGTAACACATCCAGTCAGCCAAAGAGTCTCTGATTCTTCCCCTCCCCCCTAATATCTTCCACCATTTTTTTTTTATAATACAGTTATGAAAAACAAAACTGAAAGAGACTTAAGTCTTTTTATGTCTTTCAGATGTCAGTATGTGCTAATTTCAGTTCTGATGCTGTTCCCAGTAAAATCATCCACTGAATTTGATAGTACTTGCTAGTTTGGATTTTCTTCTAAGAGCAATGAAAAGCCCTGTATGGAAAAAAACCAAAACACACAACAAACAAACAAAACCCAAGTGAACAACCCCCTACCTCCCTAACAAGAAGACTGAAGACTCTGCACCCTTTCTACAAAGGCCAGAAAAATGTTAAGGAAGAATTGTGGCTGCATTTATATACCTTTGTAGCAATTGTGGGGTTTTGTCTGGTCCAAAGGTCGACGTTTTTATTTGAGTGATGTTTGTTTACTGTTATTTAAAAATTGTTTTGAACCTGGTGGTATTGTTTTAATGCTGGGAACATATTTGAGCAGAGTTTTATAATTGAAAAACTAGGTCAACAGGTTATGTTAAGGTATTGAAAATGGGTACTCAGGAGGCTCAGAATTACAGTACCAGAAATTATTTCTTGTCTTAAAACAGACTTTATTTTACATACATAAGCAACTCGATATTTTAATATTTTTTTTTTAATGGCACTCCCTGCACTAATGAGGCACTAGCTCAATGTGCTCAATGTGAGTGCAAATGAGTCTGTTAGTGTTCCTTAAAGGAGGCAGTTCACATTTAATAAAATAAAAAAAGTGGGGAGGGGGCAGAATCTCAGGTTGAGGTTTTGAAGCTCATTACTTGTAGCAGACATTTAGACATTTTTGGGGTTTAATCTTTAATGCTGAGTATTCAGCAAAGCAGGTGATTACGTACATAGCGCTATTCTCAAGTTAGAGTTATTGATAGCAAAAATGCTAAAAAGATAATTATACATTTAATAATTTCTTGATCAGGACTGCTTCCTCAACAGGAGGAACAACTGAACTTTCTTACCCATCACTGGTTGGTTCATTTGTGTGAATGTGGCATAATTCAGAAACTGGGAGATAGCCAGAGCAGTCTAACTGCAATAATTAATAACTTGGAAGAACATACTAAAAATGTTTGGGGACAGATGTTCTGTTGTGGTTCTGAGAGCTCAACACAAGAAAATGTGAAAGGCTGAAGAGCAGTCCACTTACTGTAGTCCATCTGGAACGGAATAGTCCTTCCAGATGCATTGGTCTGAGCACATTAAAGTTTTATACGAAAATGATTATGAATGGAACCATCAAAAAAAGCTTTGTAAACGCAATTTAAATCAGGACTGTTCCTATTTTCCCACTTGGACCTCTTCACCATATCTAAATTACTTATAGAAGACACAAAAACAAGGAGTAGTCCATATTATTTTATGCTGCTTCCATACTGGGAATATGAGTCTTCAATCTCAGCATTAAATACAATCTCAGTATATTTCTTAATTATATGGGAGTATATCTCTTAATTATATGGTGAAGTTCCTATTGGACCATAACTTAAAGAATGCAGAGGTATTATTTAATATATAAAGTTTGGAAGCATATCTGGCTGTTACTCATTTTTAATCCTAAAAGTTATCGATGTTTTCCTTTCACATTTAATTTGTCAGATTAACAAGGATATCTTCCTGTTAGAACAGCAATTGAGAATGTGACTTGAATACAAGCCATGAATCATCATAGCTATATTACTCAAACTGATAATGGACCAACTGTGTTCTGTGCAGCATTTGCATTACTAATTAAGCTTCAGAGAGAGATTTCCTTTTTCTCACTTAAAAATACACAGATAATCTACGATATGCTCTTTTTATACAGATACAGCACAAATACCTGCAATATTTCATATTGTTTTACTATTTATTTGTACTATGTTTGTGCAAATAGTCTAGGCTAGTAGCCATATATAAAAAAAATTAAAAGATATCAATTTTATTTTCCATAAGAATCTCTGGTTCCATGCTCTGTTTTTAAAATTACATAAGGTGAAAACACCAAGTGAATGTTTTCAGTTCAGTGTACTATATTCAAATTACCTCAGAGGTTTAGGGATAAGTTTCTACCTAACAAACTATGAACAAACAAAGCCCCAAAAACCCCACAACACAAACCGTTGTTACTGCAAATATTACTTCCTAGAAATATGGATTGAAGAATTCCAAAATTGCTAAATACATCTCACTACTATTTTATTAAATACCTCAAGTTAATAGCAAAATTGTCAGTTCTAAGAATAAATTCACTGAATTTGGGTTAAGTGTGGCAACAGCATCTGCTGGAGAGAAAAGGGATTTATTGAAATATAGCATTTGAGATGTTTCATTATCAAGTATTCTTAGTATTTAAAAACATGCACATCATCTAAAGCAAGTATTTACAATTAAGGATGGATGTAGATTTGAGATGACATTCAAAGATATTACTTATATAGAGGTTTCTTTGGGAGTATTTTAAAAATAATTAGACTTTTCTTCAAAAAGGTATTTTTTAAACTATAAATTTATATTATTTACACTGTTAGGATTCCTAGTGAAAACCATTAGAGCAATGATAAGGGTTCGCTTATTATGTTAATCAGGCTGCCAAATGTATTTCAAAGATTGGAGTGCTGCGCTGAATTGCCAACATCATGGTTTCCAACAGCTGCTGTAGCCAATATATACTACTCTGGTGTTCGTCTGTAGCACTGTCTATAAAATTCACTATGAAGGTCAGCCCTCCGCTCCATTAGTTTTTTACCTTCCAACTGTGGCCCTGATAGGAATAAATCTTGTTACTGGTGACAGGCCAAATTATGTCCCCGTCTTGTAGGGCTAGATTACATGTTTCAAAAGTTCTGTAAAAGAATGCTTTCTGAATTGTACTTTGGAAAATATTACATTTCCAGGTATCGTTGTTTCAAATAAGGACTTTAGTTTTTGCCAATTAAATCACAGGTTTTGCGGGGGGTAGAGGGTGGAAAGCGACTTGTTCAACAGTGACTATGTTATCTTTCCATAAAATGTGATTTATGTGTAACATTAAATACATAGAGATCTACTTGGTATGAACTTTGTTGAAAGACACTTGCACTATACTATTTAAAGAAATGTTGCTTTCTTGGAAGTTCACACTCTTGTTTAAGACAGTGAAATGCAAACAATCTTGAGTCAAAAACAAAGTAGGTTTTTGGTACGTTTATATTTGAATTTTAGCATAGAGAGGAAAGTAAGTAAAAAGGGTTGCTATAGTACCTTCAAATTTGTGTTTTGTTTTCTTTTAAGGTAGGATATGACATATAATTCTCCAAGTTGCTTAGATCATTCTATTCACTTTGTCCATGAAAAGAAATAATTACTGGAAACCTATTTATTTCTCATGTTCATTATGCAATTTCTTTTCGCATCTTTCAAGTTTGATCAAGCAAAAGTAATGGACTCTAATAGTCAGTTATTACATGACTTTAGATAACATTCCATGTTAAATGTAAATCTTTGATAAATAAGCTTCTCCATACCTTATTATAGGGCTCATTTTCACATTATACTCTTATGGTGCTTTGCCCAAGTTGTATGACTTTTGTATCCCCTTTCTTGCTCTTGTATCTCGGTCTTCTTCCATGCAGCAGTTCAGCATTGATTTATTAATGATATGAAGACAATTATAAAAATGAGTATTAAGTTTTGCAGGGAGCTGCTTACTTGGTTAAGTCATAAACTCACACGAAGGTTATTGCAAAAATAATTAATAACAGCACAAAATTTAGAACCTGTTTTAATGAATTTTTTAAATGTTGTAGTAGTTCTTTATATAGTGCTATTATAAAAAATAATTGCTCAGTAGTATTTTCGGTTCTAATTCTCCTGCCTTTTTCTATGAAAATTGCAAAACAGAGTTGGACAAACCATTTTGTATCATCTGCTCTTTAAATAATCCAACTATTTAACATGTTATGCTTGTTGTGTTATCTAGCTGATTTTATCTTGAAGTCGGAGAGAGTGAGAGCAGGATTGAGTTCTAAGTACATAGTATTTTGCATTTGAAGGTCAAACTTAAGTGTTGTGTAAATCAAAGGCCAATTTCATTGAAAAGTGAAAATCTAGTGGCAGATCTTCCTGAATAAATAATATATTCTAGTTGTATATTTCCACTACTCATCCAGTAATACCAAGACCTGTGGGGACAACACAATCTCAGCCAACATGCTGTTCAGCTGCTCTGCTGGCCTACGCCTTGTACGTGTTAGCTGAGGATTTTTGTTGTAATACATCTGTAAAGATGCATTAGTGACACACAGCATCCCCCATCTGACTCATGAGCATGACCGTGGTGGCACCTGGTAAAGTTAATGAGGATAAACTTGATTGTGCACTAGAAAGGAGATTCACTGTTACACAAACACAGAAAGCATTCAGGAGGGTTGGTGTCTCTGCAGGTTTCCAGTCTTACTGGAATCAGCCTTCCTAAGAGTATTTCTTTGGGACTCTGCGCCCATGAAGCCGTCTAGCTGAGAAGACAAGATTTTTGGTGAGAAATTATGTGGCTAAGAGTATAGTCCTGAGCGTCATTATTCTGCTTATCTTTTAATACCAGGCACATATTGTTTCAGGTATCACATTTAAAAAAATAAAATTAAANGCAGATGCTGATTTTGATATATAACATTTTCTTCTTCATGCGTGTTCCAACAAAGTTGGTCTGTGTGCCTCCCAAGAGTCAAGTCAACTTCTCCTTAGTGTTGTGTGTGCTTTATTTGGTTATTAAATCAAATAATACTGTTAGATTTGTCTATTTGATTTTGTTTAAACTATAATCTAGTGTGCCAAAATCCTCTGGGGAAAAGTAGTGCAAACGTGTGGCAAAATACTCATCCACTTCAGAGCTATGTAGCGGGATGTATGAGAGGAGGGGAAAAAAAAGTGCCATATATGCCTTTGCAAAATGAACTATTTTTCTGGGCCTCATCCCGCTTAAAAACGAACTTACGCGTGGTGTCACTAGAGGGCAGAGCAAAGGGCCTGGGGGTGCAGTGACTGAATTTCTGTACTTTGGTGTGTTAGGAGTGTCGTCACCTTGAAGCCTTTCCGTCTCCTACTCTCCTCCTTCCCCTCAAGGCGAGCTTGGTCTGAGGGTGGCAGGGCCTTGGTGGGAAGACGGTGCTAGGTGGGGGTATTGGGGCACCATGGAGCCCCGGCTCAGTGCCCAGAAGGCGGGATAAGCTGCAGGGAGTGTGTTTCGGTGTTGCTGTTCCTGCTAGAGAATAACCTACCTCTACTCAGGTAAAATGGGGGGAAAACAATGTTTCTTAAAAAAGCAGTTTTCCAGCAGGGCCTAGGAATCCACAGTGCTGTGAATAACATTCGGCTTGTCCCAGCCCAGTGTCTTTCCTCATTTTTGTGATGTAGGGCCTACTCTCTTGCTTTTCATGTGGATTTGTTTATGCAATGCCCCATCCCAATTCTGGAAATACTTACACACCCAGCCAGGTTGCTCACCCCTCAGCATAAAAGCAGTTTCACTGTGCTACACGTCTGTGAGGAAAATATGTTAATACCTGGTGTGTCTTTTCTGTCAGTGCCACCTTTTCCAAGTCTGTCCTGAATCCAAATGGGCAAAAAAAGTAGAGGGTAGTTTCTCCTCCTTTTCCTGTGTGTCTCTCCTTGCAGTTGCATGTACACCCTCAGTTTGTTTATTTGCTGCTTATTACATTGCTTGTGCCTGACTTCCAGCGCCTTTCTGCCTACAGGTCACTACAGAGAAATGTTCCTGGTTTGAAACGAAGGTATCTTTTCTGGGTTAGTTTCCTCTGGTGCCCCAGTGCCAGATGCATGTTTCTATAGTTGTGGTAAGTGTTTTTAGCTGCAAAAATAACTAAATGTGTAGCCAACCGTAGAGTACTTCAAGCTGAAAAACTTATCCTCTGTAGGAAAGTTTAAGTCTTGTCTTTCACTTCAGAATTTGAACAAATTTGTAAAACAACCATATTTACTGAGTATTTCTAGTAAGATCTCAGTCACATTGTCTTTTATGTTCAAGGTAAAGGCTAACATGAAGAAAGCTCTAAAAATAACCATCTTGCAATATATTTATGTTTTATCTTAAAAGTGTTGCTATTTTGGTTTCTTATGCCTTTTGTGTTCAAGTTTTCATCACCATGCTGTGGTGTTCTAATACATCTTTAGGGAAACATCATGCATTCTGTCTTCTGTCCTGCAAAAATGCTGTACCTGTTGATTGTGTGTACTGGCTGGGTACCAAACAAGGGGGAAGAACATCTGCCTGGTTTCTGCAGTCGCTGCAGCTGTGGAGTTTTGAGGATGCTGTGGCAGGGGAAGGAGACATAGAACTTTCTGTCCTGGCACAAATCTACTCCTTACCTTCTCCTGCCGTTCCTGTGGGAGCTGTTCCAAACCTGGTGCTGCAGAGGCGTCCTGACACTAGTCTGTAGCAAGATGCATGTATATAGGATTAGAAAATAGTTCTAATGATGGACAGGATTTTTTTTCCCACTGATATCAACATTAGCGGTGATGCTCTGGGAGAAAACAAGCCATTATTATGCCCCATTGAGATAATGATTTCTCTCCTTTTGAAACTTTACCACAGTGATCCCAAAATAATGAATAGTAACATTTAGGTTGCATTGAGAAATGATTTGTAGAGGAGTACGTCTTGTAAGACACATTTAAAAGAAGAGAGAAGGAAAACAGAAAAAAACCCAAGAGCATAAAACAAGCAGTCAGGCAAACCTGTTCTTTCTGAATATAAAATAGATATTTCCAAAATGTTGGAAAGAACTTAAATATTAGTACTGACTGAACTTGGCAACACAGGAGATTGGATTATTCCTCCTGCTGCTATATCCCTAATCTTTTTGGATTAGATCTATCCAAGAGAGCAATTTATTCTCCTTAAAGAGACTGTTGTGGAAGAAGCACTTGACAGTCCAACATGGTTCTGAATAATGCTTTCATAGCAGTCAGCCTTCTTTAATTGACAAAAATAAATTTCACAGACCTTTAGATTTCTCACATATAGGTATGGTTTTCTTCAATACAGTCCTCAGTGTAAATCCATCTAATATTAATATCATGTTATTTTTGACTGATCACTTACTTGAATCTAAGTATTTCCTTGTTTTACACTTGGTATGCCTATTTCACAACTATAACTACAAACAAATAGCAACTACTGCATCAGAATGCTACCTGATTATATCTGCTCTTTTTGCAGCAAGCAACATCTTGCAAATAAGTTATGAAAACTGCAGTTGCTGCTTATTTTGTGCTGCCAGAGTAATACAACTGGATAAGGAAGTTAGTTGGAGCTGTCATTGTTTCTGACACCTTAGTCCTTGCACAAACAGGTTTTTAGAAAACAATGTTATTTTTATTCCATAGCTTTAGCTGTAATTGCGTGCATCAAATTCAAGAACAACATAGACATTCACGAGGTTGTCGGCTAGGTGGCACTATGGTGTTTAAAACGAAGGTAAACTGCTTTTTGACTTAAAGGCCCCTAGATTTTTCTGTGCTAGTAAAATTTGAGTAAACCTGGATTTTATTAATCCCGTGAACAGTTAGTGTATCTGTAATTGGTAAATGGACACTGACTAAATCTTGGAAAATATTAGGATTAAAAGGTTAGGGAGAAGAAGAATTTAATCGCACACACATGCATGTTCTAAGTAGGTACGCATTTTTATAGTCTTGCTTAGAATGCAGCTGTCTTACATTTTCCTCTTTTCTGAATTTGAGCTGAAATGATTTAAGATTTTTTTTTTCCTGCTAATTTCTTAATACTCTTTTTTACTTGTGGTTGTAAAAAAAAATCTGTTGTCTGTGGTTTTACCGGAGTACTGTCCTATAACAGACAAATGCAACATACTATGTAATTATTTTTGATTACAGAAGGTAAGGATTCTGAAAATGTATTTATGCTAGATCGACTAACCAACTTCTGTAATATAGAAATTTCCATCTCACCTGGTTTTGAAAAATGCATGGACTGGCTAGCTTGTGAAAGATCATATATTTTCATCAAAAGAATTCAAATTACTGACGGGAACCTCCTGTACTGGGGGAAAAAATGCAGATCCCAAGCAATATAGTACTTGGACAAGCAGTTCCAATCTCTTAAATTTTATCCAGAATTCAACATACAGACTGTGGTGTAATTGACAAAACCTACTTCAAAACTTCACTCTTCATGCTATGTTTGCTATAGCTCTGTATTTGATGGGAGTAGCCTTTACTGGATTATGATCTAAAAAAAATGAATTGAAGCAGCTATTATCACATCAAAATCAAATGTTGCAGATTGAATAAAAAAGGCTTTCAGAGGGACTTTCCCATCTACTTTCTGGGTCATCAATTTGGTCTTCTCAGCAATATGTTGTTCAATTTGGTCTTCTCAGCAATGTGTTGTTCAGCTTTCCTTTTTTTGTTGTTGAGTATACACATAGTCAGCTTAGCCATTATATTTAGATGGGTTTGAAACACAGATAAAGATGCTAACCATATTGCCATACTTTATAATAATTCACTAATATGTACTCCTTAACAGTAGTTTCATTAACATGTTGAAACAGAGTTGGGAATGTGGAAAAAAAAAAAAAACCCAGCATTTTAGGCAAACGAGCAAAATGAAACGAGCAACCAAGACCCATTACTTTTTGACCAGAAAACCTGAGGATTCTAACAGTTGAGGGTTCTTTGTCCAATATTTTTTCCACAATTTTATCAAAATCTGAAACTTTGAAATGAGAGAGATTGCCAACCAGATCATCTCAGATTACTAGTATCTCATGATGGTTCTGTCCGCAAAGATTCAAAGGCATGTTTTTAAGGACAATTGTGCTCTATTAAGGAGATAATGTTGGTCTCCCTCCTGCAAATGGGACAGTATTTTCCTGGGTTTTGACAAGGGCAACTTCGGAACAAGTGTCCAGCTTCCAGAATGAAAAACCTTTACGTTTATCTTGTTTTTAAACTAATGCTGTTGAGTTTAGTCCAGAAGCTTCTAATACCACAGATAAGGACAATTCGTTGTGACTAGGACTATTTTTTCTTTGGAAAATAAGGAATTATAGCAGGTTTACAAATCTGTTCCTTGGATAAAATGTGCTGAATTTTGGGATATCTACTATATGGAATAAATCTATTATTTGAAGTCTTCAGCTGTTAGAGCAGCAAAGAACATAATATTTGCTTTCTTTAGTAACAGTTTATATATTCATTGCACCGTCTGTTTCACAATTTCTGTCGTGAGCTCTCTAGACAACTCTGTACGATTATGTTAAGGTAAACCAGTAAAAGTGGAACCTCTAACTTTCGGAAAAAGCATGAAAAAGGGTAGATAGAGCTACTTAATGAGAAAGAGTAGATGCAGTATTGCTCCATCAGTAAAGGGATAGAGAATGTTCTCCAGAAAAGCCTTGAAGAAGCTGTTGGGTCCCACCAGTCTTCAAAGGTGTGTTGTCAAAACATAAATTCCATGCTGATGGTAGTGCTGTGCTGACTCTTACACTATAAAAAGCAACACATGATTCAAATTAGTGCTTCAGGCTAATTTAAAAATCCTATAGTTGCAAGGTCAAGGATAAGAATTACTGTTCACTTTTATTTAATGGAATAAAGTTATAAATGGATTTTTGTTTGTTATTTTTGAAAAAGAGAGGTAGAAGGATCCTTTGCCTGACCTGGGGCAGCTGTTCTTGCATTAAGTGTATGTTCAACAAACTTACGTTAATATAATATATGAATAAAAGAAGATTCTATGGAATTTTAGTATAAACCAATATTTATTTAGAATTATGGTTAATATAAAGTGGTCCTTTAAAATAAGTGCTTTGCATTGACAGCACTACCTGATGTATTTAATTCCAATAATTCTCACAATCTTTTGCATTTAAAAACTGTGAGTCTGCCCCATCGCTCTTCTAAATGATTTTTTGATTTAAAAATTACATGACTACAAAACCACAAATATTAGATTTTTACTTGTCTTCTGGTTTTGAGCCTTTTTAAAGAGTCCAGGTCTTGACATTATATTTTGAAGAATAATATTATTCTTTGTAAATGAAAACCAATATACTAGTATATAGTATATATAAACCAATATACTAGTATATCTTAGCTTTAAAAAAAATGTTTGCAATACACTTTTGAAAACTGATAAATTTGGGTTTTTTTGAAAATGGATTAATTTCTAAATTTTTAGAAGACTGAAGGAAGTACTTTTTCTTGTATGATGCTCTGATGATTTTTAGATAGTCATGATAACAGATGACAATGAGTAGATATAGTAGTCCTTGTAACAAAACTGTAGAGAAGCATCTTTAAAATACGAGTTGTGTGGTGGATTCCCTTCTAAGAAGGTGATATTTTTGTTAATAGCAACCTATTTGATACAGATAGAAATCAAACAAAGCAAATACCTAAACATTTCCCAAAAATGCAGGTTCTGGGAAAGAAGGCACTACCTGTAGCAATTACAGAAATTATGTATGTGTGAATGGAGCCATTCTCAGCTAAAATCCAAAACAATTCCCAAAAGACACACAAGCCAAAAGGAAACAAAATAGAGAATTAAACCAACATAGCTCATTCAAGAGTGTGTTATATCCTGTTACTGCTACGTGTTCCTCATAGGCAGAGTACACCACTGTCAGCACTCTGGAACCCAAAAGAAGGGAGCTCATGGTGTGGTACTAAGCTGCCAGCCTAGTTTTTTCAAAGTTCAAATGAGTTGCATCTCCTGGACCTGTACAGATGAATTGGTGGGGAGTGGAAATCCAGTGTGTTGGTTGGATGTGGGTGATGTCTGGTGTATTGAAAGGTGGCTGGTTTTCCTAAAAGGATATTATATATTCTTGTTGGAGAAGTATTAATACCTTCTATTGAAAATGAAAAATAACTTATTTTTCTATACATCCCTAAATTGAAAAATGATTTAAGACAACATCAAACATAACTGTGTACAATATTCTTCAGCCTGTAAAAGTTTAAAAATAAATAACCTTACTTACCAAAAAATGGGGCAGGGGAAAAGCACCGATTGTGATAGGGAAATTTCTGCTTCAAATCTTTTTTTCCCAAGTGAGCCCAAGAACTTTAAGACACTGTAACTCTCTGCATCTGCTATAATAGGTGTTAACCCACTTAAACACATACATGATAGATTCTTAAGTAGTTAGGGATTTTTATATGATGTAGCTTATTGTAGATTTCTTGTCTGTTGTCTGTACTTCGGCAGTGTACCAAGTTTTCTTACTGTCCAAATTTTATGGCACTGTGTGCCAGTAGGTTATCTTATCATGGAGGAATCCCTTCTGGCTTATACAACCAAGGTGTGAGACAGACATGATGGTTGGAATCTGGAAAATGATGAACACTTGCTTTTTCTTTTTCTTTTTTTTTTTTTTGCTAGTGCTTTCTGGTGAGCTCTTGCTGGCACAGTTGTGTAGTCTGGGCTGCTAGCTGCTTTGGTACTTTGGTACAGCTGAATGCTTCTTTTCTAATTTCTGAACTTACATGTAAGTTATAACTATATTGACTAGAATTTAAGGATTTATCCTTTTTTTAAAATTTAAATTAAGATAAGAATTAAATTGACTCAAATCTGGTTTCAGTTCTCTCCAAAAATGCAGGTATTTGAACAGCATGAAAAAGATATTTCCTTGAAAAGTGAAAATGTATAGGTGAGGCTTATTGTCTTTGTTCTTTAATAATCATAAAATTAACCTTATCCTGTGTAGTGTGATAACTGACTTATTTTTAATGCTGATAACATCTTGTATAAAATTCAGTCATACTATGCCATTTTTTGCATATAAATATATTTTTAAATAACTTGATTTAAAAGTGGAAAGTATTGTGTACTCTTAAGTTTAATGTGACAAAAATCTGGAGCACACTTTTTGGACTGTAATCTGATTTGTTGGTTTCAGAGCATCGCTAACATCTTGAAAATACGGTAGCAACATATTCTAGCCCTTGACTAGACGTAACTGTATCTATGTGGATGTATTATGTACCTGGATGAATTTATTTCAGTTGCATAAACTTTTGTTCTGGTCTTCTCAAATAATCACAGAAGTGTTTCTTACAGCTAAAATGTCATTTTTAGTGGGCTGCATCTGAAGCACAGGGTTGATTCTTAACTTGTGTGTCTGCATCTAATGGGAGTAGCTGCATTTTTATGGCCAACATTTTGATGAGAAGTTATTAGACTTAAGCAGGTAAAGTTTCTGCACTGACATTTTCATTCCTGTATTTCACCAAGAAGAGAAGTTGATGATCAGGGTAATTTTTCTGGAGATAAGGCAAACACTTTAGATTATTTTAAGGAAAATGTTTTGACTGTTTCTTGTATGTAAAAACCTATCAACAAACAAAAAACCCCCAGTAATTATTTATCAAGGATAATCCAGGCTTAAAAACTGATTCAGCCTGCACTGAAATGCCATAAATTATGTTGTATCTAAAAAGTTGCTCAAGGGTGTTGTAAAAATGTACTTGAAGGGGTTTTTGTACAAAAATATTATATAATTCTGCACACATACAATGTTCAAATGTGTTAAGTCCAATATAGGAGGATTGTATTTCAAAATAGTTTTTTTTAAAGGTATTGCTATCAGTTGCACTTCTGACGTTTGAGTGTTTTAGTTAATATCAAAACCTACAGTTGTTATTGTGGTAAAATGATAGTGTGAAATTGATGCTGTTATACTATAACAATAAGGACGTGACTCATGTATTTTATGTACACATGCATTCAACTGTAGTGACAAATGGCTTCATGC
>VXBJ01000267.1:534910-537493 GCA_013400055.1 Nycticryphes semicollaris
CTGTGCTCTACCGCTTTAATTCTTACTCCAGAAACACACACGGGATGTCTTTAAAAATTATAGCATTATGTATTATAGTGGACTGGTGGAAATTCAGTTTCAAGTATTAAAAAATATCAACTGGGAAGCACAGGTGAACTATGTAGAGTTGTTGTCTTTTTGTGAATCAAATGCTAAGTGTTGTAATCATCTCTGATGTCACAAAGACACGAGGATCTTATGTTAGCATAACTCCTTGCTTGACAACAGCTGATGTAGCTGGCTTAGAGTAAAGCATTCTGATACTTGGTACAGAACCAAAAAGTTTTCTTGTTAAAATTCAGAAGCAGAAACTGTGAATATAACCATTAGTTCATAATTTCAAGCCAGTCTGAAAGTCTCCTTTAAAATGGAGCCTGACTTGTGATTTTTTTTTTAAATCTTGAAAGTAGGCAGTTACTTTTTCATGGCCAGATGTGGTAGTTGCAGTACCTTCATGAGAGTGGGGAAAAAATCCCTGTGCTACTTTCTTTTTCATGCTCATTACAATTCTTATTTAAAACTAAAACCAAGCCAAAAATAAAGAGGAAAAATAAATAATGTGGTGAATTAATGATAAAGCTGCTTGTTTTTTTTTAAATATCGCACACTAATTTGAAATTAAAATATTATTAATTGAAAAATGGCTATAATTAGTAGTTTTACTCTTTACAAAAAGAATTTCCTTCCACATTTACAAGTTTTGCAGTTTCAGTATTCTCTTAAACTGGAGAGGAAATACTCCTTTTTATTTTGCAGAAACAAGTTTGAAGAATGGATGAAGATTTTAAAACACAGGCACTTGATTGTACTCTTCAAAGTCCATCAGAGACATTACTTTCCATTCAACTGTTAGACTTTAAAACAAGTTTATTGGAGGCAATAGAAGAACTGCGTATAAGAAGGGTAAATATATTTATATTGGGTTTAGTGTTTCTTTGCTTATTTCTGTCTCCTTATATATAATCTTCAAAAATGCTGCATGAGTGTGGATATAAAGTTGCTATAGTTGATCACCAGGCTATTGACAAAAATGGTCTTTATCAAATTTTTGCATTTCATTGTAGTTCTTCAATTTAACAGCCGCCTTTGACATGAAAAGGAAAGAATCCTAGTCATTGCCAAGTCCATAATTTTTTCTCTTTTCGCAGATGGATTTCATATTTATTTCTCATTTTGTGGATTCATAGCTCACTGCCAGAAAGGCAGTGATTTTGACTTATTTTTGTCTGTTTATTTTGCTTTTCAGAATTACCTAAGAGGGCAAAGAGCTACTGTGATAACCAAATCCACTTTATTTCACCATTTTAAAATCACTAAACTATTAAGATAGAGCCCTACAATAATAGTGTATGGAGTATAGGGAGGATGGGGGTGTTTTGTTTTTGAAATATGAGTTGAATCATCTTGTAGTACTAAGGTAAAATGGTTTCTGCACTGTTGAAGGCAGCTATATTTTGCTGTGGTTAATTTTTCAGTTATATTTTTCTGTGGTTACTTGTTCAGTTATATGTATGTAAACATTGGTTTCTCTTTTTTCCCTTAGTGCTTCTGAACTCTTGTGTTTTTTGAAAGACCTAAAGTATATCTTTCTGCATTTGATGAATTTGACCTGTTTAAAAGTTGTGTATTATTACTTCTAAGATATTAGTATTGATGACATGCTTAATTTATGCTTATTTTGATCCAAGATAAATGCTATAATCCTCTCTTGTAAAACCATAAACAAAAGAATGACTGCCATAAAAAAAAAAAAAAACAACTAGGAAAAAAATCTGAAGGATCCTACTTTTTGGTGCAGTATTGTTGAAATTCACCACTGTCTGATCCCTAGACTTTTTTTACAATGGTAGCATTTATTGTAGTCTAACTATTTTTCTATTAAAAATAAAAATTGATGAATTTGACTTTTATAATAATATTTGGAATGTACTTTTCCTTGTAAGATCTGTTAGCTAAATTCCATTTACCTTGTTACCTTAACTTTGCATTCTTAATGCACTGGGTCAGAGCTTCAAATGTTTATAGAGTGCCACGGAGTTTGATCTTTTAGAATTTTTTGGTTTTGTTTCTCTGTTTTGTGTCTGCTATAGTTCAAGAGTAAGTGGTTGTAATTTTATAGAAAGATGCCTCCAGAGGGTGAGCAATTTTTTGGCTTAAAGGTATTTTTGGTTTCAAAATTGATGTCAATGCCAAGAGCTGATTTCATAGTTAAGACGTGCCCCTAAGTTTCTAAAACATCTGTGCCTTCCTTCACCCTAAAAAAATACAGATATTTGCCTGTTTCTAGTTAGAAATTTAAGTTTAAAAAAAAAAAAGAGTTAAGCATTTTACAGCTAGTCAGTTTGAAATCTTGAATTATCCTTGAATGCATTTTTGTTATTTGCTTTGCTTTAGCAATCAATCCAGGGCTGCTTGGTTACTGTGTTTGAAGTCTGGAATATAAACCATTAATATTTTTAACAAACAAGGGTTATAGAACAATATGGCCATACCTAGTGCCCTTCATTTTTATCTTTCTAAGTAGGACTCTATATGCATGGTTTTGCTTAAAAAAAAAAAAAA
>VXBJ01000267.1:537510-610707 GCA_013400055.1 Nycticryphes semicollaris
AAAAGCTATAAAATCTTCCCCTAATTTTACCTATGAATCTCATAATAACCTTGTGTTGGTTGAGTGTATGTAAATTTGTAATCAACCCTGAGAAAAAGAAAGTGCATAGACCACAATTCAGCACTTACTCAGAGAATTAGTCTTTGTCTTGCACAGTGACAGTTTTTTCCATGGACAAAACTGAAAACTGGATTAAACTGTGTCATCTGCTGCATTACAAAATGAAGTAAAAGTTAAAGTTCTGCTGGTTTCTTACTACTTTTGCCAATTCCTTTCCAAGTTGCTTGTGAGACTCACAGTGGACTGAGAGCCCAGTGGAGGCAGCATAGGCAAGTAATAGTGGATTTTACTCTCAATTTTGTCTCTGACCTATAGCTTGACCTTAGACAAGATATTTTACCTCTGTTTGCTTCTGTTTCTCTTCCCATTGTTGGTATTGCTTGTCATTTAGACAGGAGTCTCTTCAGGACAGGAGCTATCACCGAGTTTAATGAACTGCCTTGAATGGTTGGTTGTACTGCAGTAGAGCTTCAAATTCATAAATTTGCAGTTGCAATTATCTGTGTGAGGCTACATAGACAATTAAATATTAAATTATTTTGAGACTTGATACAATCCATACTTGATACCATAAGATGATATTTTGAAGTAGAAATTTCATTTTTCTGAATATGGTTATTTAAATAAATGCATTGAGCCACTTCTATGTTTTTCACTTTTCTTGGTGAAACATATAGCTGTAGTTAGACTCTCAAAAATAATTTAGAGTAGTTGCTCATAATGAGTGACTGTTCTGCTATTTCACAGACTAAATCCCAAATAATAGTAGCTATGCATGTTTATTCTGGAGAATATATTGCTTAAATTATTATACTTAATACAGCTTCTCTCTATTCCTTTGGATGTTCATATGGTGGTCTTAATATGGATTGACGTAATATGAATATGTAGGTAATTAGAAGCTACAAAAAATGGTATTACTTTTTCCCCCCACCCCCAAGGATTACTTCACACTCCAGTAGAGTTTGACTGCCCTTCTATTTTTTTGCCAGTTTAGCTTTCCTACTCATCAAGCCCCATCAGCCCAGTGATTTTTTGTGTGGTGGATATCCTATTCACTTTGTTCCAAAGTCTGCCAGTCATGCTCTGCAATCAGCTGAGTTAATTTTGTTGAGTAATAAGAGATGATCCTTTTCTTAAGGGATAAATATAATCGATTTTGACAGTATAAAGTTGCAGCATAGTAGGTCAAATTGTACGTCAGGAAGCATTAAAGACTTCCAGTGCTTACAGGATTACTGCCCTTTGGTTTAAGGATAATGTTTACAAGGAGAAAACATGTGTTGAATTATTTGTCCTAGATACAAAAAAACCCAACCCACCTGTAGCCAGAAAAGCATATAAACGTAAGGCATGAAGGAAATTCCTTACTTCCATGGAAATGTATTCTAATACCCTGGGGACATGGATATTTTTAGTAGCGGTTGAAGCAGTGTAGGTGTTGATTAGCTGCACACAAGACAGATAAGTCCTAGTGATGATTTTGAAAATTTTACTAATGTGTTTCTTTGGTGCAAAGCAAGTTTGAGTGACCTGCTTCCATTCCTGAAAACAAGCATCCATTGAGGTTCTTTCTGGTGTTAACTGGAACATCGCAAAGTCTGGCTAATAATATAGATTCTGTCATTTTTGCCTTGCGTTTATTAAATTTGATACCGTTCTGCTTAGTAAAAATTACGAAGGGTGAATTTTGCTTTTTTCTCTTTGGGCAATTACGATATAGATATAACTCGATAATCTTTATCTTCTCAGTAAAATACTTTTTAGAAAATTTTCTTCCAGCTCTCCAATTTACTCACATTTCTTACAAGGTATTATTTCGTTATCATAAAAGAAAACCATGCTGTATAAAAGAACATTAGGATTTCAAAGGGCATTGAGTTTTCCCATTAAAACATTTTCTATGTTCAAATAAATATTTTAATATAGGATTCTTTAAATATATCCTTTTGGAATCCTGGACCTCTCCCACCTCTGAATTTTGTACATTGAAGCCATATTGTCTTGTTGTTATTGGAAGTTACCATCCTACTATTTACTGTCAAGCACTATATAAAATCCTCCCAACGGGGTATGTTGACACAGGAGGTGGTATCAGAATCACCCTCCAGGAGGGATATCTGATTTGCCAGGGAATTTCATACCTGTGCTCATACAATTTCATATCTGTGCTCACAGCACAGGAATGCAGGATATCAAGACTTCTGGAATCAGTTCCATGTTGTGGACAGGAATATTCTTTAAAGGCTAGTTGGTCCCGTCACTTTGTTGTTATTGACTTTGGTCTCCTCCCCTGCCCCTAATGCTCTTTTCCCTTCTTTCTTTTCCCTGTTTTTTTAAGTTTCTGTCCCTTTCTTCCATTCTGCCTTCCTCTGTTTTGATATAAATTAGACTTCCTTTTTGTGCTGACCCACTTTCATGCTGTTGGTCAGTGAGCAATCATTGAAAACAAAATTAAAAAGAAGATATTTACATACTTATTTATTAGAAGAGACAAGTCCTGAAGCATGTCTGTTGTCATGATGTAGACGTGGCTCACAATACCTCACCTTGAGGATTTTGTGGTTGCTGTTCTCAGAACCTGTAGCTCACCCTAGTGCTGCAGAGCTCTACGTGCCAAGTTTATTTCGATTCCTCTTACTCTACCCCTGCTATGGCTCTGGTATTCTAATCCAAGTTCTATTGGATTGTGGCCTATATAGTGGCCTTTTTCTAGGTTTTCTTAGAGGTAGGACAGGGAGCTTTGTTCACCCCTAACTCCTTTCTTCTGTTCCTAAAACACACTTCTGCTTTCTGGCAGCCATGAAGGGGTTTGCACTGCACAGCGTTAACACCATATAGCACATTGTAGCTCAGGATACCTGTGCTGGCCTCTTCCAGAATGGGAGAGATGTACATAACTGCACAGAGGTCACTCATCTCTTTAGCACTGTTTCACAGATAGGACGGGCAAGTGGAGTTCAGTATTGAGATGAAAATTGACAGTTGCAGTACAAGAGTACTGTGTGCGGGTCTGGAGCCTTCAAGATAGGAAGGACATGGACCTGATGGAGCAGGTCCAGAGGGGGGCCATGAAGGTGATCAGAGGGTTGAAGCACCTTTGCTATCACAGCAGGCTGAGGGAGCTGTGGTTGTTCAGCCAGGAGAAGAGGCGAGTCCGGGGAGACCTAATAGCAACCTTCCAGTACCTGAAAGGGGCCTACAGGAAGGCTGGGGAGGGTCTGTTTACAAAGGCCTGCAGCGACAGGATCAGGGGCAATGGCTTAAAGCTGGAGAAGAGCAGATTTAGACTGGATATTAGGAATAGGCTCTTTACTATGAGGGTGGTTGATCACTGGAACAGGTTGCCCAGGGAGGTGGTTGAGGCCCCTTCCCTGGAAATATTCAGGATGAGGCTCAATGAGGCCCTGGGCAACCTGGTCTAGTTGAGGGTGTTCTTCTTGACTATGGGGAGGTCAGACTGGATGACCCTAGAGGACCCTTCTGTCCTGGACCATTCCATGATTCTATGAAGACTAGTATTTGGGAAATTCACTTGGGCCCAAAAGGCAAACCAGTTCTTGAGATATTGAGCAAAGAAAGTTAATGAAAGGGAAACAGAACAAAAAAAAATTCTAACAGTCGTATCACTGGGCAATTTTAGCAAAATTATAGAATCAAGGAAAGCTGAATATGAAAAGGAAAAAAGTTAAGTACGTTGATGCAAAAGAATTAACAGTGTTTAACTTTATGGATCTTATGACTGTGACATACACAACTGTTATTCAAATAAGCATGTTAACTTATCATTTCTTACTTAACAAATGATGTGGCTTTTGATTAGGAATTGATTAGTTGAAGAACAACATTGTAAGTATCAATGCAAGCATTTTAAGGAATATATTTAAACATTTGATTTATTTAAATATAGAGCGATTGCAGTCTGTGCAGTGGAATCAAGGACAGAACAATGAAAAATTACCAGAGGAAAAGAGGTGGTTGATAGACATTTCAATTTCTCTGATTCTGTAAAGAAAGGATTTTGAGAATTGGATCCAAAGATGTGCTTACTAAAGGTTTTGGTTTAACTGTCATAACCTCCACGATCAAAAAAATATATCAGGAACTAAAGCTGGAATAAAGCTGCTATAAATATCTTCCCTTTTAACATTTGTCCTGGGAACAAATTTTAAGAAGGATATCCGTGTGATCTACTAAAAGTTGTACTGAACTCTTTAGTTCATGAAGGGTATTCTAGTAATAGTATGAAACAATCAGAAGCTGTAGTTTCTATGAGTACTATTTGATTGACTTGCATGAGAAATCGGATGTGCAATTTTGTAGGAGGTAGTTTATGAGTTCAAAAAAGATAATAAAAGTATCTAGCAGCAGTTTTGGCTGCTTGGACATGAGCCAGCTGTACTCTGTTCCTAAATCTGTTCAGGGTCAAGAATCGAAGGGGCTTGACCAATCCACAGCCCATCGTGTAAAACTACAGCCTGAAGCAAACACTTTAAAGAAAGCTTGACACTTTCTAAAGGTTATAACGAGTAAATAAACCATCAAATTACTCCTCTTTTATTGTTATGGTAGTCTTTTTTATAAAAACACTTAAATCCATGTAGTCCTAAGGCATCTAATAAAAAATGAACACTTTTAAGGTTTTGTGGTTTTTTGATAACTCATCAAAGTTATATACAATATTATTCTCCAAAGTATAACAAAAATGTTTTTGTCTTATTAAACAGCTGGTGGAACTTAAAAAAAAAAGCAAGTGCTTCACAAGTTTTAAGAGCTTTCAATTCAAAATGGGTAAACTATAAATGTCCTTTGAACGAAGTAAAAATGATGGATAAGGCTTATAATTGTTAGCTATTTCACATAAGACCTTTTTTATCATATAATTGTCATTCTCAGTTTAAGTATTTATGATGTTTATTGTTTTCAACAGTAGTTACACATATACACGTTTTTGATAGCTTCCAGAGTTTCCTTTATAATTTGGGAGTAAGTTGGAGGAGTGTTGTTCACTTAGAACTTTTGTTCTTACCCTGTTTAGTACTCAAAGGAACGGGCTCACTTAAACTGGAATTTAATGAATTTTTCAAACTTCTTTTATTGTATTTGTTTAGTTAAACATAAAGGTCTGTATGGACGTGGGAGTTAATTATAAATGCCTTAAATTTTAACATGCTGTTTCTTAGAATAATTGTAAAATTTAAACCAAGTATCTGCACAAAAATGTGTTTCTGTGGGTATTTCCTTTTCAGTGTCCTCATTAGGATTTAAAATACCTACACATACTAAAATTTAAATGGTATATATGCTTGATTACAGATACTCTGCCAGATCCATTGGTTATGAAATACTTTTGTTGTTTTGTAGTAAACTTAGTTCTTTTTTATGTACAACAAAGGCTTGGTTTTATTTAGGTAACTGTTGCATTTTGGTAAGCCCAGTCTATCTGAATTTAAGTTTTCTTTGTCAAGAATTTGTAACAGTAGTAACTGCTACATTCCTCCCCTTTAAAATATTACATTCTTTTACCTTTGTTTCATGATAAGATTAATATGGATAGATACTTGTTGATTCCAACAACCACTGAAATTAGTGATATATTTGCCATAAATTTTAGTGAGGTCAGAAACACAGTGCATATGTTAAGCTTTTTTAATCTCCGTTACCACTGTATCTTCATAGCTGTATTTCTTTTCTGATGCTAGTTGCAGTTTGAAGTTTGTTTTGTAAATGCTCTCAACTTGAGCTTTTGGTTTACAACAAACACACGAAACTAGATGAGTTGACAGAGAAAAAGAGAAACAGTTGTACACATAGAAGCTGAAGAAATGCAGTAATCACTGTGATTAGTTTGCACCTTTTCAAAATACCTACTTGAAAATTTAGCGAACATGTTATGATAAGGTGTGTGAGGACTCAGTTGTGCAGGCCCTTCAAGGGGGCAGTTTTACTGCCCGTTATGGTGATCTAAGTTCATCTACATCTACTGCAGCATCACGTTACTGGTGTTTCTGTTGCACTGGTACAGATTCTTGGGTTCCCTGAGGCTGGGTCTGATCTGCGGGATAACTGGCCACCTCCTTCTCCCTGATTGGTTGTGCACTGGGTCAAAATTCTGTTTTTGTCTCTGAAATACCCTTTACATAATGCTAGTGCCTGCACAGAGGAGTGGTAGAAATAGGTAATCTGGAGCTAGGGAAGAATACTACTGCAGTGCATTTTGATTAGGTTAGGAATAAGTTACATGGCAGGTTTAAGGGTCAGATCTTCTAATCCATCCTTCTTACAATTTTGAACAAGACTTTTGCTTATATATCATTTTAATAGCGTTTGTTGCTTAATGACATAAATTGCTCAAGATTACACTGTCAGAAGCTGTAAGTCACCTTCATTTGTTGTTATCACTCCAGGGAACTTAGGGTGATGTATTTTCTTTCAGTACTTACACATTTGTACCAAAACCCAAATTCATTGCAACTCCAAACTACTGTTTGTTAAAGCAGAACTTGGAGGTATTGATAATCTTCTCAATTCTTTTAATTTTTTTTTTTTTTTTTATNCCATAAGGCCCATGAAAACTTTGTCTCTTTTCTGTCTGTATTCTACTGGTACATATCAGAGAAGCAAAAGAACCTTTCTGTAGCTCTCTGTGAGCCAAATTTTAATTTAAATGTGTTCAATATTTTATATGTAAAATTCACGTAAAAGTTGAGGCATATTTTCAGATCCCACAAGTAACTCTTGAAATGCTTAGGAGCAGCTTCCTGTGCATAGAAGTGTGTGTTATTTCTGTCCACACATGTGCCTGTAAACTGCCTTGTAATCAAGAAAGTCAGTTTTGACCCTAAAACCTGTAAAAGATGTCACTGTCCCAAACCTGTTTTAAATCACCTTCGAATATATTTTGCCATTGTACATTTCTATTAGTAGTACAGTGGGACTATGGAGCAAATGTTATACTAAGTGAGAAAATGTAGCAAAAACTTCTTTAAAACAGTTTTGCTCAAATTGTTGAAAAGTTGTAAATACCCTTGTATCAAACAATTGGAACCCTCATTTCTACTGGGTTTAGGAAATAATTGCATTCTTGTAAAAAAACATACTTTATTCTTTGTAGCCAAAACATTTGTATCATCTGCTTCACTGTGGAGGGAAGAAGAACCTCAGTTTGCTCTTTCACTGTTTCAGAGAATTTATTACTTTATTACACAGTTCACGTATTGGGACTACTCTTCTACCTTCACGCAGTCAGTTTGGCCCTTGTTGGAGTGTCCAACATGAAATCTCAATAAATGCTACTAGTGCACCAATTCATCAAAGAGAAGTCAGTCAAGGTGATCATTGGTGTGCAGAGAAAAGGCAGGAAATTAGCTTTCTGAAGCTTAGAATGATACATTAGTGTAGCTCTCTAGGTCTTGAAAGGTTATTAATTATTTTGGCTGTATGCAGGAACAGGACAGCAGTGAATTGCTTATCATATACATCAAAAGCCTAAATACTGTTCTTGCAAGAAGTCATGGCTGTTTGATAGGGGAACCTGTTCTTCCTTTTGAGTATTGTATTTGTAAAGGAAGGCCAGCGCTCGTAAAAATGGAACTCAAAACGGAAACTGATTCCAGTTAAGAAAATTTTACTTTCATACCAGAATGGTTCAGGAAAATTCATCTTAATTTTTAGTAATTGTGATTATCAGCAGATAAGTCTCACTTATTATCACAGTAATAGTTTGATTCTGGGCAAAGAATCAATCTTGCTTCTGCAAGAGCAGGAGATATAACACACTTTCCTGTTACTAGCCCATCTTCTGGATTGTAAAAGAAACTCTATCCTTCTCAGATTTTTAGGTGGATTATCATATCAAAAAATACACATTGATTATCCATGACTTCTCTTTAACTTGTTTTCATTTGCTAGGTCAGGAGGCTTCTTAGCACAGAAGGTTATGACAAATTTTTCACTTTTTCTGTAATAACAGAAGTAATTGCTGACACAAACTTTCAGTTGTCCTGGGAGATGTCAAAAAGAATGAAGATTCAAATGCTTTGAATGGAATAATTAAAATGTCCCAAAGATTCTGGCTTAATAACCATGAATATCTGTATCATCGACTAACAATTGATTCTTGAAGCACTTATTTCAGTTTGCTGAATTTCTCTTCATCTTGGTATTTTGACTTAGTTCATCAGAATATTCAATCACTTTTTTGTTATTTATTCTGCAAATTTTCTGATCAAAACAGCTGAACTCACCAAACTCACCAACTCACTGCTGTTTTACCAAATGCAGAGAGCTTTTCTTTCCTTTTTTTGCTGTGTAATGTGCAGGCACACACTGTTCTGTGTACTGGACTAAAATGAAGAAGAATCTGAATATGCAAATCGTGTTGGTGTTTGATTTGCAGGTACAGTCTTATGTTAATGTGCTTTTTCTACTGTTTTTTTTTTTTTTTAAACTAGGAATCGGAGATTAATTATGAAGATCAAATAAGTAAAATTGTTGTAGAGAAACAGGAACTTGAATGGCAGAAGGTAACTTTCCTACATGATTTTAGTGTTTTCAGTGCTCGGGTTTCATTTTGATACATTAACATAGATTGTGGTTTGGTACAATTCCCCTTTTCAAGGCTATTGTCATTTCTAACAGTAGAACGTGGCCAATAGTTTATTGTCTAGTCGTGAACTTTTGTAGCTTTTATATTGATTTGGATTGTGCCCAGCCTAGGAATCTGATTAACGAGAGTGCTATCATAATATTTGGCATGACTGGAAATCTTGAGTCAAAAGGCATGTAAATACTGAAGCAGCAAGACGTGTAGCTTAACAAGAGGCACATTGACACCTCAGTGTGGCACGAAGCTATGCAACAGCTTCGCGCTGTTGTGCTTGGCTTTGGCAAGTACAAGTACCTGTGCAGTTGGTTGTACGAGCAACTTGACTTGCAATGTTTTGGGGGTGAGACTTTCTCCAAAAAATTATTTTGAACAGAAACTTGTTTGAAATACTCAAGAGTGGTTTGTCAGCTCTTAGATGCTCAGAATGAAGTTTTCAGCCAAGTAAGTCCAACATTCTTCTTAGGGTTGGGGCTCTTGAGGTTATGCTTTCATAGGAAATCCATTCCCTTCTCTAATACAATCAAACCTATGACCCCTGTCACTAGGTCAAAAGATAAAAGGTTTCAGTCTGTATATTTTACGATCACAGAAAAAACAATAATTTCAGCTCTATCCTTGATCTTGGGATATTTAACATCTTAGTAGTAAAGGAAGACTATTTCATCTTGGAGTTCATCCTAACCATATTAAGTTAATAATCCTAACTGTGTGCTTTTTTTTTCTGAAAGATATATATGTGCTCACAGAAACAGGAAACATTTTATATTTGTAAAAGCAACAGTGCTTTCAATTTGTAATCCTTTGCTTTTCTTAACTTAGCATTGCTGTTCTTAATAATCTGGGTTCAAATTGAATGATTTCCATTCATTCTGAGACCTTAACAGCAATTTAATTAATAAGAAAATGGGACTTAAAGGCAGTGAGGTGAACTCTTTCCCCCTGCTCCGCTTTGCATTTAACATTGGCACAGGGCAAACCTAATGTAAACAATGAGTTGTAGATTTTAGGAGCTTCACGTGAGCACATATGTAGAGCTCTGGAAGTACAAAGGAACAAGTTAATCGTACTTCCCAATTGTGGAGATTCAAATAAGATGAAAATATGAAGTATGACATTTAAATTGAATTTGTGACCTGATGGTTTCTGAATGCAGAATCACATTGACCTTAATAGTAATTCAATAACTAGACAGCATCCCCTGGCTTATCAAAGGTTCCGTTGTTGGGTTGGTTTTTTTTTCTTCAGAGGTATCGTTATCAGTTAACATTCCTGTGATGCAGAATATACTTTTTTTCAGTATGCCTTTTATTTTACTTTAAATTGAGCAAACTAGTTTAAAATAAAGACATGGTGAGCTAAATTTCTGATTTATTTACAACTTTAAAGCAAATATTTGTCTAAATTTTATGATTACTGTTGCTGCTATTCAAGAAAAATATGGTAGAGTAGGGAAAACAGAATAACTGGAGAAAATATAACTTTAAATCTAGTGAGTATAATCATTATGCTTGCTATAACATCACAATATGAAAGGTGATTTTTTGTTTATATTTTTAAAAAGTAACTTTATTCTCCACTCTCCCTGCGCCACATATACAGGGTATGTATGGAAAAACTTAATAAAAAACAATATCTTAGAAAGTTATATATAATAATTTTATTTAATAGTCTCAGCTGTGAGGCCTATTAGGAAGTGAATATTCGTAGAAAATTCTTTGTCTATTTTTTGGAGTAAAATGTATTGCTTGAATATACAGTACAAAGAATACTATGGTATATTATGAAGACCTCAGTAATGCTGTTTTCCAGTTATCAATTATGTTAATTACAAAAGTGTGTAAAAGATGACTGTTCTGTGAAACCAAATTTATATGTACAAAGATTATTATATAATATTGGCTTGAATTACTCTAAAGAAGCATCATCTTAATTTGGCAGTACTGTGGATATAAAATGTTATTCCTGGAGTAAGCAGGAATACTCCACTGGGAATGGCTGATTTGCTGTCACTGCAGTACAATTTCTGGCTCTCCAGTGTACTTGGTATGTCTTTTATCCATTAGAAAACCTGTGTCTTTGAACGCTGTTTTAAGAGACAACTTGAGGAAAACAGTCCTCAGGACTTCTGTTTTTGCATTTTTGAATATTTGTTCACGGGGGAATTTGTTGCTGGGGAAAACAGCAATTTTGGAATGGGCTTTATGTCTGAAAAACTCTCGATATCTCAGTTAAGGCAGGAGAAGAAATTAGACTTCTTGTGTGTGAAACAAATGATCAATTTATTTTCTCCCAGTCATTATTTTTAATAGTCTCAATTTATATTTATTTTTGTGCAGTTATTACTTAGTCATTTCATACTTCACTTTGTTGTATTTCTTAGCTAAACACTCATCTATATTTTGAGATAGCTTTTGAAGGACAGCTATTCAAGTCAAGAGCCTGTTGACTACCTTTGCTTAATACTTTTTAGTATTTAGAGCTTAAAAAAACCTCTTCTATATTATTTCACCTTGATTGGGAGAGGTGTGTGTCCTATCTTGTATAGGAAAATGATGCTTAAAGATTTCCAGCTTGCAGAGTGTAGTATTCATCTGTGAGATTATGTTATGAAATAATAACAGAAGTAATGGTACATATTTAACTCATTTTCATGTTTTTATGGATGAGAGTAAAGCCAGACAGTAGGATGATAAAAATCTTGCACTATCACCTTAAGCTTAGTCTTTTCTGCCCCCTTTCAGCTCTTTCATGTAGTTTGTTAAATGATTAAAATGTAACTAAAACCCGAATACAGATTGTTATTTTGTAATGGTATTATAATTTTTTTTAATGGAGATTAAAATTAAAATTCTATTAGAACTACTTGAGACTGTGTTAAGATGCTGTATTAAGATGGCAATGGGTGTTGGATTGCTTCTGTTGGTTGATGAGATCGGTAAGAGTTGCTCATAGAAGTCTTAGCAACAACAAATCTGAATTCCAGAGGTGAGAATTTACCAAAAAGATGATTACCAGTTAATAAATGTCTCTTTTTAGTCTCCAGGTTTTCAATCTTTTTTCCTAAAAATATTTAACAAAGAGTCAGTTTATTTTGTTGAAATACTATATGAATGGTGTGCTGTAAGATAATATTTAAACCACTGTATTGTTACTTTGAACGAGCAGGAAACTCTGCAGCATCAGATGGACACGTTGCACCAACAAAACAAAGAAGCCATGGCAGCTTTTAAAAAACAGGTAGCAAAATAAGGCATTCCAGCTTGAACAATGAGATTTTCAAATATGATGACATAATAGCAAGTTATCAGTTGGTATTACAAATATTTTTCTGTTGCATATAAAACGTTAGAATATACAGCTCAAGGAAATCAGGTCTTTTTCTTTCTTCCAGTCACAGGATAATGCTTCTATTTTGACAGTTCTTCCCAGTAAGCTACTCTTCCTGAGATTTTTCACTTTTATTTTTCCAAAAGTTCCTAGAGAAGATAATGCTTCTTTAATCTGTTTTTTGGGGCTTTTTTTCCCTTCTCTCTAAGATGGCATGTCCTCTGCAAGGTTAGATTCATAAACCATGGTAAAAGATCTGTCGCGTAACCTATTCTGTTCAACATTTAAAAGTGTGTTTTCAATCTTTCAAATTGGGGTTGTGATTTTTTTTTTCTTGATAATATCTAATAAAAAAAAAAAAGAGTCCTGAAAGTTTTTGTAGAAAACAGTCATAGGAGCTGAAACTGTTACACATGATAATGAAGAAATTATCACTAATGCTGCTGCATAATCATATCACAACAATAAGAAACTGGCAAGCACTTAGGCTTTTCTTTCTTGCAGAAATAATTTAGGATTCACAAGCTTTTTGCTTTTGACTCTGTAATTACTATAGGTTAATTTAAAAAAAAAAAAAAAGACTATGCAGGGTAATATAACTATATTGTCAAGTTGCATAAATAAAATTAATCCCATGTGATGTATTAATTTTTTATTATTTTTTTTTAATGACCCTGACAATCAAGTTGCAGGCAAGGATGTTTGCCATGGAAGAAGAAAAGGTACTCCCTGTAACAGTAATTTGTTATTATTCATCCACTGAATCACATAAGCAAATAAAAATACCATATAACTTGCCAAGCATATTCTAAGTATAAACTGAATATATTAGCACTAAATTATTTTTCTTGGTATGGCCTTTGCAAAAGAAATTTCTTTATAAATTTTTGCTGCTTTTGGTTTTTTGTTTATAATCTATAGAACATTAATTACTTGTAAATGTCACATTAAAATCTCTTTATGCTAAAAATCAATCTGGGAAAAAAGTGTTCTTTGATAGTTATATATTGAATCTATACAAAATGTACTTTATTTTTAGGGGATGGAAAAAATTGTTATAAGACTTATCTAGAAGCAAGTAAAAAATAACAGTCCTAACTGGTTTAGTAAAACTAGGTTTTAATAGGGCTTTTATTGATTTACCTGAGCTGTTTTCCTAAGGAACTTGTGCTAAACTGAATTAAGATACACTTAAGCTTGAATTTATGGGATTTTTTTTAACTACATGAGTTTTTATATCAAGCTGAGTACCTGATTCCACTTGTAAATAAAGGATTTGCATTTGATATACTAGGAGCCTGTTTCAAACAGTGAATTCAATTAATGTTTGCATTATTGTTTCACTTATATTCATCCACCCTTAATCTTTGGGAAATTTGTTTTATGTTTCATAAGAACTTGCACATTACAAACAGGTGAAATTGTTGGGAAAGTATATCAGAGTAAACTTTGCTGCTTTTATATTATCTGATTGAATTACTTTCATGCTTGTCTTTGGAGTTTTTCTTGTTTGTTTGTCCACATATACCTATGTAGTGGTCCCTGATTTGTATTTTCAATGACAGCTGCTGTTTCAGAATTAAATTCTGTCCAGATTGGGTTTTTTCCCTCTAAATACTTCCATTGAATTGAATAGTACTTTCAGCACTCTATACCAAAGTAACTGAAAGACTAAATTAAGCTGTAATGTTTCAGGACAGGGTTTGTATACAATGACCAATTTTTGGTATAATTTACTTGATATGTAATTTTTTACTCATCAAGATGGTTTCAGGAGATTGCACAGCCAGCACTGTCTTAGAAATGAATGGAACATGCAGAGATGTCTGAATTGGATATATTTGTTTTCTGTGGAATGTTCTCTGGTATCTAAATTCTGTTCTGCATTGCATTGATTGCTGCCCAGTATTCTTACCTGTTTTAATTCCACTGAAGTCTTTTGACTTACTCACATGCATATATATGTATGTGTGTATGTATGTATCATCACACACATAGGCACATATGTAAGAATATAAAATGTGCTTGCCTGTGTGTAGTAATTTTAGTGACAGCAGATTTCAGTTCAATTTTTGGGGACTGGAAAAGTTGAGGAAGTTCTTCCTGTGAAGACCGTGGTACAGTGGATAAGAAAATCGATTTATCTGATACTTGCTTTGTTGTTTAGTATACTTGTTCTAAACAAAAGTAATTTGTTAATTCTGCCTTTGTCAGGCTTGTCTCTCCCAGAATAGAAAATTAAAAAATTTCAGTATTAGTCATAAGTAGAGAAAATACACTATCTTGTTTTCACTTTTTTTTTTTAATAGCAATATAGATGTACATTTTTAAATTATTTAGCTGAATTTTCACCTGTGTTCACCATTTGAACTGTTCTGCCATAGTGGAGTAGTGCTATATTTTCATAATGGTCTTACTGATAAATTCTTGTAAATGCATTGATTCTGCCCAAATCCTGAAGTAACACTTTTGTTGAAAGGGAAAATACCAGCTTGCTGTGGAAACAAAAGAAAAAGAAATTGATAAACTGAAAGAAGCATTAAAAGCATTACAGGTAAACTATTAGTTTTGTTAAATAACTTTTCTTGATATGTTTTGGTTTTAGTAAGAAAATAGTTGGTTTTAAGAGGGTCTTTAAGGCTGTCTCATTGAATCTTTCTAGTAGTACACGTACCCCTCACTTCCTAACACTGTTCTGGTCTTCAGTGTCAAGGCTCCTTTAAATTTGCCTTCCAACTACACTTCTTTTCCTCCAGAACAAATGCAAACTCAAAAGTCCAAATAGCATATGAAATGGGCTTTCTTCTCGTTTCCATATTTTCCTCTTTCTTTCTGTTCTTGTCGTCTTATCTGTTTCAAAACTCTGTTTTTAGAGTCCTAAATAGAAACTAGTATTCACACTGTGCTTCCTACTCACATTGCTACCTGTGTTTTCTGTTATTTTCCTTTATTTCACTAGGAGGTTTCTGCATTTGCTACTCAATCCATGGCTTTCCGGTATCTGTTTTTAAGTAAAAGTAAAATTGTTGGATAAATACACAATTTACTCTGGTGACACTTGGTGTCATTTTTGTTATGTATTTTATATCATTACATGGCTTTGGAGCAGTTGTGGCTGTGAGTCACAGTTACTTGAAATAAAGGGACATAGCTAGTATTTTGGTTTTCTTTTAAAGACCAATGCAGATATGTTGAAAATGGATTAAAAGAATAGAACAATGAAGGTTTTTGTTCAACACAGAAGAGAATTAGCATTGTAATGCATTGTCAGATTTCAGGTATTGCTAGGAACTAATGATTTTTCTACCCAAAACCAAATGGGATAATAATTAATTCTATTGAAAACAAAATGGTTATAATGGATTACTACCTATGATTTTGCAACATCTTTGGTTCTTTTTAACATTCTCTTATAATGGGATGTATTTACTTGGTATCAGACTGTTTATTTAATCAATCAGTTAACCTCAGGAGCAAAAGAAATTCATTCCCATGGCTGGCCTTCTGTGCAATTGCTGTAAGGACTTTGTTGTCTTGTTCAAACTTTGGCATAGCACAGATGATGTGGAATATCTGGTCTGCTGACCATAATACATGGATGACAAGAGTAACAAAAGATTCCACTGGCCTTTCTTTTGTAAGATAAAACAGAAATTTCAAAAAAAGCTTAACATCAAATATTTAATGTTCACAGATCAAACACTGTGTAACAGTATAGTTCACTTGTGTAACAGTGTAGTTCAGATCTAAGAAATTCTGCTGTGGCTCAAGGAAGCAGGAGGTAACAATGAACCTGTGGATACAGAAAAATTGTTTGGAAATCAGCCTAAAATGAGAGTGAGGAATTTCGGAATTTCTAATTGGTTCTGTATCCTCTCTGTCCAGAGATTCGGAATTCTACCTTAGAATGATTGTTCTCATAGGCTTAGGTTTTTTCTAGATAATATTTTCTTTATGAGATTTAGACACACTTGGTTCTTTTGACATTTCTCAGTCTTTTTTTTCTTATTTTTTGTTCTTTTAGAGACATTGTCAATGTTTCTGTAAATTTTTGAAGAGATACGGAGATAAAGCTCTTGTGATCTTAAGTATTTTACAAGTCAAAATTCTCTGACATCAATGGTGTACGAAAAATAGCGTTAATGACTTCAGTTGTCAGTCTTGTATTACTGAAGTGTGCAAGATTGGTACAACATGTCTTTATACGCCACCATTCAGAATATCTACTTAGAATTTTTTTTTTTTTCCAACAGGGAACACACTCATATTCCTCTAGGACTTGGGGGAACACTTTCATTTCTAGCTCTGTTTTCTTGTCTGTTTATTTCTAAGAGTCTAGTTGACAGACTGTGGTCCATTCACACATTATTTTTATGACAAATGTCAGAAAACACAAATATTTATGCATTTTTCAAAAGTCCTGTAGTAAATCAGTTTATAGCATTTTTGCATAATTTAGCTAATGAAGTGAAATTACGTAAGGTCAATCTAATAATAAAAGAAATAGTGTAATCATTAATTCAAAGACATGATTACTGTACTAGATTGGCAATAATTGCAGTTAAATCTTAGGTATAGGAATACATAAGTATGCAGGTTGTCATCAGAGAAAATGTAACTACAATTGAAGTAATACTTCTCTTTCATTTTACAGATTTCAAAATACACTTTAGAAAAGAAGCTGAATGAAATGGTAAGAAATTAGTAAAAGCTAAAAAATAAGGAACAGCTTTTATGAAAAGAGAATGCCTGCTTGGAATATATGCAACTATTAATCAGCTCTAAGACTTAAATGATATGTGATAATTAGTACATATAACCAAAAGAGGCGGTATCAGATTTAATGCAAAAAACTTTGAAATAGAGTGTTTTTAGGTTTTTATAGTGTGATAGCTGCTGTTTAGCATGTAGCATTTTTTTCTTCCTGAATTAAAATATAATTGGTGCATTTGTTCTCTTTATAGATTAGACTGAGGACTTATAAACAGTGATTCAAATAATGTAAATATATTACCCTTACAGGATCTAGTATATTCATCTTGAAGAAGTAATAGAGAATTCCAAGCAGTTCTTAGTTTTGTTTTTAAGAAAAGCTGATAATGTTTTTCCTCTCACTCTTTTCACTCCTGTTCTCAGAATTACTTCTTAACATCAGTTCCCCTGAACAGTTTGGATTTCATCTAGTCCAGCTTCACTCCCTTTGACACAGAGAATAAATTTATGTAGAGTGACAGCATAGTCTCTCTAAACCCTGTTGTCTGTTTTAGGAAGTGAAAGAGTGAGCTGCAGAAACATTGCTAAGCTTGATTGAATAAATGCTGTGAAAATTCTGCTGCTGCTCAACTGGAAAGTATAAAGATAATATTGTCAGACCATTACAAACTGTGATTTTAATTAAGAAGCTCAAAAAACTAGGGTCCAGTTTAGCTTTAAGTACCATGACATTTGTACTGAAAGTCATCTTCAACGCTACAGTGGTTTTACACAAAATATGGTGAAATTGAATAATGTGCCCTCTGACCTGGGAGATAAGGCTACAAGTTAAAGATCAAAGGCAACATAAAACGTGTTGTGTTTTACTTCACTTTTAACTTGTATTTTAACAATAAATACATCTGATCTAAAAATGTATTTAAAATATACAAGATTATTGAACTTATATTTAGGTCATTTCTTTCATAACTTGCAGGCTCAGTCTTCCATACGAATAAGGATATTTAAATCACAACACCTTTTCTGTGAGCTGGAAATGCGTCTATGCTACTTAAATATCTTCCTTTCTTATGTCTATAAATTTTTCAATAGTTGATTATTTGAATATTTTGAAAACATTGGGATACTGTGACTTTGATATACAGTACGGTTATTAAAAATGCTGCTGAGTGGGGGACAAGATATTAGAAATCCTCTTTTGCAGGTAGCACTAAGCATAACATGTATGGCTTGGCCATATTTATAAAAGATGCTTTGATATGAAATGATGAAATCAAAAAACCAAAAGGTAAACAGAAGTGAATTCTTTCCTAAAAGCTTAGGCAATAGCAGGTTAATACAGTTTTAGAGAGGTCAATTTCTACTGACTTTACTCCCCAAGCAGTTGCACTGAAATAAATGATACGTTCTAAGGATCAAAGTATTAGTAAACTGTGTAGAGTGTCTTAGTTATCACAAATGGCAAAATGTTTAAAAATAAAATGGATGAAATTCCAAACCATTCATTTATCTGAGACCCATTTCTATTTCAATTTTAAGTTTGCTAAAGACAGATTAGATCATGCCCTGCCTAGTGATTTGAAAGTAAGCAGATGTGCTGTTTAGTTTATATCTGGTACCTTCGAAACCCTGCCAGTCAGTAAATTAGCTTTTGTGTGTGCTGGGGATTGACTATGCCTTACTGATGTAGCATTTTAGTTCTTTTAGTCTAGTATATGTAATGTTACTATTTTGCATATACACCATATTTTAGGGTGTTGTGCAGTTAAGTGAAAATTGTAGTGTTGATATAATTCTTAGGATATATGCTAAAATTTTGAAATAGTGGAAGGTTTTGTTTTGTATTGAAACACTGTATAGAGACAAAGAAATAAAGGATTTCTTGTTCCTCCATCTTTCTTTTGTTTCCACAGTAAAAGTGTTGATTATTGTGTATGGTGTAGTCACTCTGCCCCTCACTGCAAATGCATAGTAGCACTCAGGAGGCTACACTATGATTACTACAAAGCTAGTTGTCTTGAGATAACATGTGTGTGTGGGACTGTTTTACATTATTTTCTTGCTGCTGAATTGAAGAAATAACTGGAAGAAAATGGCCTTGGTCAGGTCTTGGTTTCCTCCTTCTTTTATTTCCTGGCAGGTGATACAACCTGAATGCTAGAACTCTCTGGGTGTTCCCTTGTTAACTTGTGTTGTCTGATCCTGGCCATGTCTGAGAGAGTTATTTGTCTTCAGTACCTACATCTATATTTATATCATGGTGCTAAAATATAAAAAACAAGAATGAGATTAAAGCTAGTGTTGGCTGGTTTAGAGACCAAATCTTGTGTGCAGTTCAGAAGAGCAAATTTGGAGTGCAAGGTCTGTGTTAGTCAATGGGGAGACATCACTGTCTACAAGGTAGTGATTCAGTGCATCGATATTAATGAGTAAAGTAGATGGGGTGACTACCTGTATGAATGACTGGCACTTAGTCTAGTTTCACTTGCTGACTGTGTATATATTGGTAAACTCAAGGTTTTCAAGACCATTTAGGGAAGCTGCAGTCAAGTGATACGAGATGGTCTAGGTTCATTAAACTCTACTGCTCTTCCAACGAGGGAAAGTGCATCCAAATAACCCACGTTGTTTCCAGCAGACAGTCTCCTGAACTGTGCCCAGGAGCTGCTTACATGAGTGCTACTTGGTGTAGGCCAAAATATGTCAGGGACATTTTATAAACTTAACAGTATTGGTATTTCCTGAGGTCTTCCCTGACACCCTTTAGTTTTCTGATACACATGTAGTGACCAAACAAATGAAAAATTAATTCCTGTAAAATGTACTTTTTAGAGTTGGTTTGTTCTTAATAAACTAGGATAGGAATGTTATTTTTATGTCCTTTCCTCATTTTTTTAGGAATTTACCTGTAATTATACCATGTTGTTTAAATACACAGTGAGGAGGCAGGGGTACAGTATAAATTGAAAATAAAGATTTTTAAGTAGGAAAATTGTGGGAACTAAAGGACATATTGTGGAAACATTTTCCTATTTTGAAGGTTTAGAATTGGTAACGCTTTGCATAATATTCATGTGATCTTGCCTTAGTCTCCGTGCTATTACATCTTCTTTGTTTCTCTGACACTTTCAGCTCCCAGTTACCACCTTCTGCTTCACTGAGTAACTCTGTGACTCAATTTCCAGAATATCTGTGAGATATGAGCAATTCCCTCTTTGTCTTCCTCCACTCACCTACCTGACCCTGAGATATTTCTCTGGTCTACTTCCACCAAGAAATCATTGTACCTCAACAAACCATATGGCCACAATCAGTTCCACTCCCCATCCCAGCTTATCTTTATTACTGGTGGAGGGCAGGGCAATAATTCCTGTTCTTGCCATATCAGACGTTAAGAAGGAGAACCAAGATTCTGTGGGTCCTACTCCAGCTCCAGGGTCATACCCTCCGTATCCTGCAGTGTCTCCTGGTGTTTCTTGATTGTCTTCTATGGAAGAATGTTTTAAGATGCTTTCATTGTGGGCAGAAGAATCGCATACCCAGGGAAGGGTTTCAGAAGGCAAACCAAAGTGCTTTTATTTTACTGTGCACTAAGCTTGGAGAAAAGCTTGTCATCAAAAATCATATTTAGGCAAGTGGTAAGCTCTTAATAAAACTTCTAAGGCTATAGCAGGCCAATTGCTTTTCTCAGTGGAAAGAGCCCTAGGAAAGGGCAAAGCATATTTCTACTTTTCTAGTGAGGAGGGACCACACTGTCTTGCTGACATAAGAAAGAAAATGGGAGAAGAAAAATCTATATAAAAGAAAGTGCAAAGCTCTTTCCACAAGCTGTCCGAGTATAAAATTAGTGATAGTTCCCTGTTCACCAGTCTCTTATAATAAATACACCTGAACGATTATCAGGAAAAACAAATATTATTTTTCCCTTTTTTTTTTTTTTTGGTTATAAAATCCACATCCTAATATTAGTTAAGCACAGGGTTTTATTCAACACTTTATGTATAATTAGGAAAAAGAAAAAGCATGTGAACATTCACAGCCTACATTCCTTGCAGTGATTCTGTAAGCGGTGGTGTTCTTTACCAGTGCTTCCATTATGGCTTTCCATTTGCTGTAGTGTGTTTAATTTCATACCTTATAAAACATGAGAAATTTGTATTGTATATCCTGTTTTGCTAGCCTTATGTTGGCCATTTCTTTTGATTACTATCAGCTTTTATTATCCTCTGATGCTTGGACATGTATTGCATTTGTTACTGTATGGAAATGGAGCCTTACAGAAGCCAAACAGACTGGGCCAGACTCATCTTTCTGTAACTTGAATTTACACACAGGAATGATTTTGGCCCTATTCATTTTAATTTCTGTCTTGCTCTACTGTAGATTAAAAATATATTAGATGTCTACATAAATGGGTATCTTTTGTGAGGCATTAATTTAACCCACTCTCTTCAGAGAAATTAATTTAAACATTGACCAAATAGTACCTACAAAGCTATTAACAAAAATAAAGTAGGAACAGAAAAAAATTGCTTTGTGTGAAAGAAAGGATAACAATTTTTTTAAAAAAACCCATGGCGTGTGTCACTGGATATAGTTTCCTATGAATATGTACTTTAGGTCACCCCTCACAAAACAAAAGCTTGATAAAATTCATGACACAAATACATTTTACTTAAGTACTGTGTGGGATTCATTGCAATAAGATATTACTTAGATATGTTAATGGAAGTAAAAAATTGTGTTAAATGCTTACAAAAGTAGTTAGAAAAAAATTCCCTGTAGATACATAATATTAAAGTAGAAGTGAATTCATCAGACTTCAAGATATTACAACTGCTAATTGATACCAAGGAATTAATAGTTATTCATTAAAAGATTAGTTACATTCTGGGTAGTATAGGATAATTGCAGTAATCTAAATCAAAATTGCTATAGCCTTTAGAAGCAGTTGATGCATTTCTGTTTTTTAACGTGTATCTTGATATCCTTTTATTTGGGAGTGTTAAATTCACAAATTTTCTCCTCGTTGTTCTTCCACTATGTCAATTGTAACAGCCCTAGGACTGGAATGGATGAGACCATCTGGCATCTCTGGGGATAGCTTCGTCTGGCTCTGCCCAGCTCAAAGCAGGGTGACTTAGAGCTGGTTACACAAGGCTATGTCCAGCTGGGTTTTGAGTGTCTCCACAGATAGAGACTGTGGGTGTTTCAATGTTTGACCACCCACGCAGGGATTCTTTTCCCCCTCAAATTTAAGTGAAATTTCCTGTATATCACTTTGTGTCAGTGGGCACCACTAAGAGGAATGTGGCTGTGTCATCTTTATTTCCTCGCCTCCCCTCCGATATTTATACGCATTGGAAGATCCTCCTGACTTGCCTCTTCTCCAGGCTGAACAGTCCCAGCTCCCTCAGCCTCCCCTCACATGTCAGGGGCTCAAATCCCTTGATTACCATAGTGGCCCTATACTTCGAACAATGATGTATTGGTAAAAAAACCACCTCACTCCCCCGCCAAGAAATAAGCAACCAAAAAAAATCCAAATCCCACAACCAATAATTTCGTTTGAGTTTCTATTGCAATAGAGCTTAAAACATCTTCCTTGTTGATTAAAACTATGTTATGCTGGAAAGTGTGGCTTTAGAAAGAGGACTGAACAGCCTTTGCGTAATAGATTGCTTCTGTTATGGAACACGAAACGATAAATGTGCATAGGCCTTATTTTCATGATGCATACACTAGCACATATACTACATGCACTAGTAGGTGCTCCTACTCTTACCTGTCCCCAGCCTCTTACTTGTTTCTGCCCAGTGCTCCTCTATGAAGGTGCTGGGACAACAGATTGTGGGGGCTGTGATTTGAGCCATCTAGAATGTTTAAATGAACCCTGTATTTTGTTGCGTTACTGCAACCTGAGAGCATGGTGTATTTGACTTAATACTACAGAAGGGACAAATTTAAATCTGCAGCCAAAGACATAGGCAGGCACTGAAGGGCTGATGTGGTGTGGATGCTGCATTAATCTGCGTGGACACGTTACATGAAAGGGATAAGAGAATGCAATGCTGTACTGCGTGGTACTGCAGGAGGGCAAATGTAAACTACAGGCAGAATTAGGGTGTTAGGGTCTGTTCAGAATACAGCAGCAGGTTTAGTAAAATGTTTAAGCCACATATCAAAGGAAAACTTGAAATCAATGTGAAAATACGTTCCAGTGCTTTTTTGATACTCCAATACGCAAGTGAAGGTTTTTGGAATGAGGTATTGTCTGGAAATGGGAACTGATAATTAGACATGAAATACACAACTGAGATATTCTGGGAATGATTTTGCATTTATGGTATGATGCTAGAGAGTATTTTGAGAGTTGATTTATACATGCTAGTTATTATCATTAAGTAGGTGCTTTTATGTTTCTGACAGGATCAAAAATTACAGATGCACTTAACAGCAAAAGAGGAGCATCATAAGAAACTGAATGAAGTTGAGAGGTGTTATGCTACTATTACATGTCAGTTTGGAATTGTAAAAGGCGTTCATGAAAAACTGGAGCACAGTGGTATGTATGTTTTCTAGCATTTGTTTTTGCTGTGTTTTGACAATACTGAGTTGGTGACACCTGAAAATGCAGAAAAATAGCAGCCACCCTATGCCGAGCATGAAATCTAGCAGCTGATAATTACTGTACCTTGGTAGCTTCCTCAGCATTTCTGTCACTGTGCCAGGTTAAGCAGCATGGGCTCCGTACCTCTTCTGCTCTTTTCTGGTACACTGCTACAGCTGTCTGTGTGACCACGTGGTAAATTATACTGAGGAACAGATTTACGTTCAAAACAATTCAGCAGCAGACCCACCCCTTTAAAAAAAAATAAAAATTACACTTAATTTGGATCAGCTTCCTGTTGCCATTCAGTATAATCAACATAAACAGTTTTATGTTCTGTGGTTCATTATGTGTTACTCTGAAAATAATTAAACTCATCAGGAAATTGTAAGCAAAGCCTTAGTTAAAGAACAAAACTAAGATTAAAAGTTAATGGAGAAGTGTGCCTAACAAAGGGACATCAAATGATACTAAAAATTAAAATGCAATTGAAAAAAAAAGAGCAAACCACCATGCAGATAAGTCTTAACTCACTGAGGTGTAGAACAATGGGTAGCACCTGGTGTAATCCTCCAGTCACGCTATATAGAAAAAGTAGTTGAGTCCTACTTACAGCTTGTCTGCTTTCCATGAAGATACTTAATTATTTTATTAATTTTACACAAATATTTTGCAGTTATCAATCAAATATCCATTCAGACATGAAAGCATCTGTTAACATGTTGGGGTTTTTTTAAAGTACAGGAAGCGATACAGGTCAATAAGAAACTAACATCAGTGAATGAAAGACAAGAGACTGAAATAAGGAATCTGAAGGAAGTAAGTACAGTTTGTATTTCTGAATGTGTAAGTGTGATTCTTTGGGACTTACTGCAAGCTTCTGTACCATTACTAGAAGTAGTGAACAGGCAGCAGTTCTTCATTCTACAACTAATGGATAGATTAATCTTCTGCTGCCTTGTTATGCACTAGTGTAAATAAAAATTTGAGCAGGTATGAATAGTTTCTGTAACTTGGGAATTTTTATTTACCTCTAGAGCATCCTACTTGTTTCTTGTTAATTATTAGCAAACTTCTTTTCTTCAAGTGCTGTGTCCTCATTGCTTCTCATGTCTGATATGGAAAGGTAGCAGATGGTTTCGGTTTAGTCAAAGGGAAATAGAACATGAAGAGTAGTTGCTATGTAAGCAAATTGGAAGCTTGAACATAGGATAAAAAGCATAACTGAATCTCCATCAGGAATGGGAGTATTTTGTGATAGGGCAACTGAGATCTTAGATAATAGTGATTCTATGAACAAAGGCGTCTGGCCATTAAACACTTTCCTGCCCTCATCTGTTCAAAAACTACTATTTGCCAGGTACATTTTTGATTTGCACTCTTGAATTTATGTACTAGTGGGAAGAATAGAATTCTTTTGAGATGTTTCTTAAGTGCTGACCGAAGAGCATAGGGACCATCTGAAGCCAAAATTGTCCTGTAAACTCAGCATCTTTCCATACCACATCCTTTCCACATCTCCCTATCTTTCTATTCCACATTTTTTTCCTCCCTTGATTTCTGAGGATTATAGGTAGGGAACAAATGCATGTTCTCAGCTTCTTGGCCTAATGTTAATCCCCATCTTCCAATGAAATTCTTTGGATTACCATGGAGTCTCTGCAGTTTGTAATTTTCTTGCAAAATAAAAAAGGGTAGGGTGGGGTGGAGAGGAGAGAATTTGTAAATGAGGAGAAGGGACTATGACCATTTGATATGTGGGTGAAATTGGTCAAAAATTGGGTGTTTTGATCAATTCTGCCATGACATGAGATTTGAAGGTACAGAAGGACTTGAAAACTCTCCCTCAATCTAGTGGGTTTTGTTCTTCTTATTGTTAAGGTTCTTTGGAGCAGGATGCCTCTGGAAGCCTGATAAAATTTTGAATTACAGACAGTTTAAGGCTTTTTTATTTGTTTCAGTCTTATCTTCTCGAGGGCTTTAGTTGTTTTTTTTTAATATTTATTACATGAAGATATCTTAGCCACAGTAAAGATTAATCATTAATTCAATCTAGAATGTAGTTACGTACTAAAATATAACATGGCAAATCTCAGTGTCAAAAGGATCAAATTTCAAAGTGAGTAATCAAGATTGTAGAACTCCTACCATCATAAAAACAGACTAGGAAACAAAATAAGAGTAAAGCAGAACACTGGAAAAATTCTCAAATTAATTTCTAAACTACAGTTATGTTTTATGGAATTTAGAAAGGTTTATTAGCTACATAATTGAAATGATATTTTGAATATATATTATTTATATATATTTATATTATGTATATGCATAACCTATATGCATTTATCTGAAATATTTGATGGATGGAAGAGCAACAGAAAAATACTGGTAGTCGTCAGTGGTGATAACTTTCCTCTATAGTAGCTGTATTTGTTAAAATGCTGATGTCGTCAAAGCCATGAAGGCCTGAGGACAACTTTGTCTTGTGTGCATTTACTACACTTCATCTGTACAATTCCTTTTTTAAAGGAATTGTAATTTGTATGTGAAAAAAGAGGGGCATTCATCTAAAATACATCATATCTTTATTGTAATATATTGTAGGTATAAAAACTTAGGAGTTTTAGAAATTTTTAAGCATCACAGTAAATTAGATTTGTTGCTTTTGGTTAAGAAACCAAGAATAATTAATGACTTAGAATTCTCTAAGGGTAAGTAATTTGAGAGGCATGAAAAGAAAAATGTTTGAGAAAATTTTACATAGTGAAATTTGTGACTAACAAGGGTGTGTGAGATTAACTGAGAGTGAGTTATGTTTTCCAGTAATCAAACGTATTGGTTGATCCATTTTTTTTCAGCTGTGCTCTTGATTCTTAAGGTCATGGGTGATGAATTTTAAGTAAAATACTGTTAGATAAGCAGAAGGCCAACTGAAATTTAGTCTGGCTTCCTCAGTTCAGCGGGAAATGCCTTTATCCTGGTTATTTCTGATTTTCTTATTGGTTGTTTAGTATATGACCTCCCTATTCTGAATGTCAGTGAAAAACTGAACTGGAATTTAATTTCCTAGCCTTTTAATATTCATGTAGCGCTGCAGCACCTTTCTGTGGTAATGCCTTATTCTACAAAAGAAGTGGGTGTTTGTTTATTTGTAAATATTGGTTTATAGATTAAAGCTGTATAAAGAGGTGTTTTTCCTCAAAATGCAGAATTTCTCTGAAAACAGAGTTAAAAATTAATAATAGAGTAAATAAAAATTCAGCCCATGTTTCGATATTCCCTATTCCAACAGTTTTCTTACAAAACACTTCTGGAAAGTTATGTAGTGAGCGAGCACGTTTCTGAACTGTATCTGTAATGGCACTTGTTAGCTCACCACAACTTTTGTTTGTGAAGGGCTGTGGGCTCATCTTTTGGGTCAGTCCATAAGTAAAGAGAAGAGAAGTGCTTGGACGCAGTGAGAAGTGCCCTGAGCTAGATTCATTTCATTGTGGTTACCTTGTACCTAGCCTAACTGTTGTAAAGCAGCCGGCTATTTTCCCTCCTTGAGGAATGCATCTCCTGTAGAGCCAAAGGGACTTACAACAGATACAAAGTAATGGGAAAACTTTGATATTTAGAAGGGTTTGGAAGAGGGATTACCAGGCTGCTTTCACTGGCTACGTAGCTGAAAGAAGTTGTGATATCTGCAGTGCAAGATGGCACAACTTATAAAGCCGATTTTATCTGCCTTCTGGGACTTGACTGACCTCTAACAGCTCTGACAACTTGTGAATTCAAACTTCTTTCCTCTGCAGCCTCAGTGCTGGAGTGGGAACGACTATCCATAGAACTAAAAACTTAATTTGGTTGTCAGCTCTTATCACAGTCGTTACTTTGACTCAGCCCAGGATGATTTCACACATTTGTTCTTAATGGGAATATGAAGTGCTGTTCAACATTTGTGGATAAAACTAAACTAATCTCCAGTTTTACTGAAATTACAAGTATGTAATGGGGGTGTTAGATATGTACAACAGTAAAACCTGGGTTAAACTGAGGTCCATGTTGCATAGGTTGAATCTTCTGGGATTTGAGGAAAGAACTAATATTAAGGGAGGTTGTAGTTTGCTCTTGACATTGCCCGCTTAAAAAGCCAGTTCCTAAATCTCGGCCTAGCAGACTGTGGCATAATTTGCTTTTCAGTAACATTTATTTTAGAATTTGATCATTTAAATATCAGTATGGTAGGATTCTTTTCAAGCACTATGAAAACGCTTGCCTTGAAATCTGGTCAAAAAAAGCAGCCAAACAAAACATACTTTTAAAAAACTGCTATGCTCCTCAAGGCCTGATTCTGGAAAGATTGCAAAATCTGATCGAGAAAGAGAGCAAAAATATATTGTTGTAATTTTGAGTACACTTAAAGTTTGTGTAAGGTATCAGCACTCTCTTGGGAAGTGGTTACATCTGCCTGTGCTGGCTGCTTTTCCAGTCCCGTTCCACCTCCTCATGGTGGCCACACATACATTTGTGTGGTCTTGAGGGAAAGTAGAATGAAAATTTTGTATTGATCAAAACTCCATTTTACCAGAAAAAACAGGGAGTAAGTTTTCACTTAGATCAACTGGTAAAAGGCAAATACATCTAAGGAGCAGGATTGTTTCTTTTGTGACACTCTTGACTTACACTGGCCTAAGTGTTTCTGAAACCATGTCCCTAAGTATTGGTTGCTAACAACACATCAAAGGAGTGGGTTTAAAGCCTTATCATTCTTTCTCAGCATTTCCCCAAAACTGATAAAATTATTTTCCAGATTCAATTCAATTTATGGGGTTCTGAATGCTACTAGTGGTCTTACTAATGAAAGAAAGCTACTAGAAAAAGCAGCAAAACTTCAGGGGTGATTTTTTTTTTTTTCATTTTAGAGTACAAGAAAATACACATATGTATGTATAAAATTATTTTATATTATCTTCACAGCTACATACCTAGTGCTTTCACTCACCATAGAAAAATTTCCCATTATTTATGGTGATATGGTTGATGTACTTTCTTTTTGGGTTTTGTGGGTTTTTTCCGTTGTTTGTTGGTTTTGTTTTTTCATGCCTACAACTTTGTTAGATTATTAGGTCTGGCTTTGGTTCCAGATGAATGCTGCACATCCACCTGCTATATACAAAACCCACAACCCAGTCACCTTTTCTACCTCAAGGGGATGATTTACTTAGTGTGACTTGTTCTTTCCCCGTGACAAAACAAGTAGTAAAATTTTTCTGCACACTCTGAGTTTTGGAAAATACATGGTATCAAATCCATAGCAGGTTTTTTACCTGCTTGTGTGACGCACAACCTGTTAACTGTGTTTTTTATACCATTAATCTAGTTCCCCCTAAAGACTGGCATAGTACACCTTTTCACTTTTTACTAAGTTAAAACTGCTTTCCCCTTCTGCCACCTGAATGTAGGAACTCTCTTTGCACATTTCACTACAGAGCCTTCTAGTAAAAAGCAATACAACTAATATATGATTTTATTGGAAAAGATGAAAAAAGTCTTACTAGACCATAGAATATCACAATTCTAAAGCTTTGCTCTCTTTGGTTTCTATATTGATTCTGCAATTGCACTTAATACTTACTAGATCATTTTAGATTTATTTATGGCTAAAATACATGAGAAATAAAGCCTCTAGCAAAAAAAACCCAATATATTTAAAAGTAGAACTGTGTATTGTGTTTTCTGTAAAACTTTGTATTTGTGAATTTCAGCTACAACATAATATTCCTTTTTTCTTTTGTACTGTTATATGATTTTGTCCAGAACAGTTAAACCATTGGTCTGTGATAAGAAGGAATTCCAGTTTTGTGAAGAAAAGTTAAACAGACTGAACTTAGTTGTTAGATAAAACTATTACCATTCTGAATGCTTGGTTCACCACTATGGCATCGTGAAGAATTCTTGATACTATCTGTGAACAGCATTCATAACCTCTGCTATTTGTCTGAGTAAACGTCAGAGCGCTCAAGGAGAGAGCGATATTAAACAGACTACCTTGTACCAGAATGGGAGGGGTGGGGGAGAACAGGGCACAATATTTATGACTCCAGGAACTATAAGTTGTAATTTAATGAGATCAAAGCATTTGCTGTTTATTTGCTGCACTAGAAGCTTGGAATAAGCTGGTTGGAAAACAGATACCAAAAAAAAAGAAAAAAAGCAGGATATTTAAAAGATTATAAAGACTATAAAATCAAAGGCATATTTTAGATGGAAAATCATGTTGTAGAAACCTCTAATATAAAATTAATTTAGCATTCTCCTGAGATTAAGTAATTAATGTTTCAGGAAAAGCAAAGATCCTCCAAATTTATAGCCAGTTCCTGTTTTTACCAGATAGTCAGTGTTCTTCCTTTTTTTTCCTCCTGATTCCCAGGAACATACACGGTAGTTATAAAAGGTACTTTATTCCTATTCTGTATCTCAGTGTAGGAGGTTTCACCAATACCAGCTGAATGTCCACTTCTAATATACTTCTCAGAAGAGAAAATAACAAAATGCTTAAGTATCATAAATACTTCAAACAGGATAAAACTAGCACAATAACATTTTACTTCTGAAAATAAAACTTTTAGCCACATGTGGCAAATTTAAAGTTTAGCAAGTCAATCTTAAGAATTTCAGTTCCTCTAATTTATTCTGCTGTTTCCATACATTATTTAAAAGCAGGGCATGACTCGGGATAGTTTAAAAGATTTGTCTTTGTTTTGAATTGCAATGCCTATTCTGGATGAACTATTTATACGTGTTTCCTGTGTTAAGGAACTGAAGAAAGTAACTACAGACTTGATAAGGTCCAAGGTCACATCTCAGTACAGGGCGGGAGAAGAAAACATCAATCTTGCAGCAAAGGAAAAACAGTTTCAAGAACTGCAAGAGAAAATCAGAATGGTATTTCAGAATTTAAACAAAATTTTGGTGAATATTTTCTATTCTTCGTTCAACAAACGTCATGGTAATGATCTCTCTGATGTATACACATTACTGATTCCTTTCTGCTAACTGTGTATACAATATGACAAACAATTTCCACAATGACCCGTTATGGGGAAGTAATATGCTATGAATATAAATATAATTTTATAGTAAAAAGAAATACGGATAAGAATACATTTCAAAACAATGTATTTTGTTTAAATAGCCTCTGAATATCATGTTAATACAATATTAGTGAAGAAAACAGACAGGGATTTTAAAAGCCTTTTACTGTTCTTGATGCTCTTTTTTAAGGAGACGGCAGTTAGTAAAAAAGTTCAAGAAGAAAACACTCACATTAAAGAAGAAAAGTTGGTGAGTTACAACTTTGCTATTTAAATATCACTTAAGTATATATGTGTTATATTTTTAACTTCCTTAAATTATTATACTAAACTATTAAAACTAATTAAATTCACTTATTTACTCTTCAGAAATATTTTAATATAAATAGGATCTTACTCTTCAGTTTTTGGTAAGTCTATTAGCAAAACAAAGTACCCTGTTTGACGCTTCATTCCAAGGCTTAACTTTTGGTTTTGAATTCAATGAAAAATTTTTGAGAAATTTGGTATACCCATGAAATAGTTGTTTACATATTGGTTCAGTACAAATAAGCAGTAAGGTTTGCATAACATGCTTGCTGTTCTGCTTGCTGGATGCCAAGAGTTTACTATAATATTCCTGGTGTTGAAACAAGGTAGAATTGGAATTGTGTCAGTCATATACAAAGGAAGTGGTATTGATTCATACATCTATGTATTAAGCTACATCTATACATAGATGAGCAGAATTAAAACTGGCTTCTATCACAAGCCAAGGTGCATAGAGTCAAGTATCAAAACCAGCAAGGAAATTATGTTCCCTGTGAAAACAGCGCATAATACACTGCTTTGCTGCAGAATATTAAGTGTTAAAAGGGCATGCTTGCTGCTTTTTTATTTTTTGTAAACAGTCTCAGAATTTTAATTCACCTGTTCATTAAATCAAACATGTCAGAGATGTGTATTGTTCTTATTCTCAGAGAGGGACAAAAGCAGTGTACCCACTCAGCATTCATTGAAGGCTAATCCAGCAGTACTGGATGCAAACTGTTTGCATTTTGAATTTGCTTCTTAAAAATACTTGCCAATCGAGGAAAAAACAAGAAACACACTCAGACCTCAGTACTCCCACAGCCCTGAATGCACTAAAAGCATTTATGTGGAGGTGCTTGTAGCATAATTCATATGCATATTTGATATGTTTTATCTAAAAGAAGGACTTGGGTTTTTTTCTCTGTGTTGTTCTGTGTGAATTGCTAGAGGTTGGTTGGTTGTTTTTCAACGTATGGAAGAGTTTGGTATAAATCTGGGGAGGGCTCTAATAATTCTAATTAATTCATGTTTTATCCAAGAGCTTGGGTTAGAAGACCTGGATTTTGGTATTAGAGAGCCAAAAATTCACTGTCTGGATTAACTGAAGATGTTTTCAGTGGCTCTTGGACTAAGGCTGAATACATTAACTAAATCATAGTTAGTCTACACTGAACTATATGCAGAAAAGCAACCTTGTCTAGTTGAATGAACACTGTACTGGATTTAAAAGACATGGCTAACTCTGCTACCAACCTGTTAGATGACATTGGCCAAGACATTCCACATCTCTGTGGTTCAGTTTTCTAGATGTAAAATTGAGCTAAACATTAATTAAGCTTCAGAGCAAAAATATTATTTCTCTGCATGAGAGCATACATGCATGAAAAGGAATGTGCATCAAATGAAAATTATTATTTTATTTTTAGTAAATATCTGTATCTGTGTATGTGATAAAACCACAAATAGATAAACAACAAAGTTCTTTGTAAGCAAATGAAAGTACTTTATTTTAATGATAAGTTCCTCTCTCAATATACTTTGAAGAAACTGAGAATATTTAAGATACTCTTCTATCTGAAACTCGGGAGTTTTTGCTGTGCAGATGGTCTTTCAGTAACTGCTGTGTTTAGGAAGTAGAGATTGGCTTGGCTATCTCATCCTCTCTGTCTGTAAATCTTTGAAAATGAGGGTTTTTTCCATCCACTTCTTCAGCTGACTGCAACACACTTAATGGCAGCAACCCATGTGTTTGTAAACCTGTACAACCTTAACAAATTTTGGATGGTGCTCTTTTATTATTTATTTTTAGAACTTACTCTTGAAGTAACAGTATATTTTTGATGAAGGTACCACAAGATCTGATGTACTTGCACCATATAATACAAAGCTAGCATGTGTTAGTTCACACATATTAGGATTTAATTCAAGAGGTGCATAAGGGCGATCCATTAATAGAAGTGATTGCTTGTCTGTCATGTAATTTCTCTGGGTTGTTCCATATTTTCCAGAATTGTTATATGGTACCACAAAATTATTCAGTTAGATTAATTGAACTCACCATGGGCTTGGGTTTGATGTAGTTTATCCAGATTTGCACTGAAGTCTGTTTAAAGTATCAATGGATTGTTCATTTTAATGATAAGAAAATTCTCTGAAAAAGAGTAAGTTATAATGAGTTTTAATAATATTATCTTCTCCAAGGCAAAAGGCAAGAAAAACCTAGAGTTGTTCTGATTTCTTCCTACAAGGCCTTCCCCAATGTTGGCATTGGAATACATTTTTATATATGTGATTTTTTAAACACTGGCAGAATAAAAGAATAAATATGGTAATCTAAAAAACATACATCATCTAATGTTTAAACTTCAGAAACAAAATCTAATTCAATATATCCTAATTTGTTTGTAATTTCCTTAATAAGGAAATGCTCAGCTCTCTACAATGTGTGCAGGAGCTGCTTCAGCGAATAACCCAAACGAATGCTAGAATGGAAAGTGAATTAAATGCACTGAAAGAAGAATATCAGGTCAGATTTTTCTTGATTAGAAAAGCTGCTACTATCTGTTATGTATTTTTTAAGTCCAGGGCTGTTAAAGACATCTGTAGGCTTTTCAGAACTTTTGACCTCACTTCCATTGCTCCCTCAGCTCCTTAACTGTCAGCATGAACCTTGAAACGCAGTCTATGGTTTCCCTCTGTAAGTTCTCCCCCTAAAGTAAATCATGGTTGCCGTTCATATCAGCCATTTCTGGGGGTTGCTTTCAAGTATTTTGAAATCAAATTATGTTATGACTCTTGTTTCTTATCATTTTCATGTAGGTATAAATTTATTTTCTGGAAAATACTCAGATTTTCATAGAAAGAGCTCATCCCCAGTTTCATTAGAGCAGAGGGTCTAAAAAAAAAGCATATACTGAGCAGTTCTTGTTGTGTTTTCTGGTGCCATTTTTATGCAAGAGGTGGTAAGTAGCCACGCTGAGGAGTGTGGAGTTGCAGTATTCCTCAGTTCCAATTTGAGCCTATGAAGTGGGCTCACAGTGGTTTAGACTCTAAATTACGCAAGCAGTCAGAGTGGCCCAGCATGCACTAAAGATTAAGGTCATACCTGTTCTGGCCAGGCAGAGTTCAGGTACATCCATTAATTGCACTGTTAACAGTCTACTGTTTCTCTATACATAACCACAAAATTATTCCATTCTTTGCTTGGCCTTTGATGCCATGGTTTTGAACTAGCATTTCAGATAATATAAAATTAAACTTCCTCTGTGCACGAGCAACTTTTGTTTCTAAGTAAATGCTTCTACGGTAAGATGAAAATAGATTCACTTCATGTAAGTCTTTCCTTTGTCTTTTAATAGGTGCAAGAAGTTTGGCTTCTGCCACAATGTAAATATATGAATTTTGCTTTTTGATGAAACAAGTAAGGTTGAAGATGAGTTATATTGGTCAGAAACTAGCTAAAATTTCACTAGGAATTAAAGTACCTACTTTATAGTACTGGGTTCAGCTGCAGTGACTGGAAGAGAAGAAGTCACTGATTTCAGATGTTTAGCTTCCTGTATTTATGTTAGAGTTGGGTTTTCATGCTTTAAAATTCTTTAATCTCAGAGTGCTCCAGAATCAAGGAGAGATGCTTCTCAACCTGGAGAACAGTCCCACCAGTTCATTGTGAACCTCCAGAGTTCTCCAGTTCTCTTTTTGTATGTTGGTTCTTTTTTAAAAAATACTAAAATGACAAAGCAGAGTTTAATGGGAAAATGTTTGTGTTTTTCGTAGAATGTTTGATGCTTTTGACCAAGATGAATTTAACAGTCCCTTGGCTATAGAATTGCCTAAAGTAACATGATTTTCTGTAACCTATGTTATTTATATGTTGGTTCCAGTTAAACAGGTGGATTACTTGCTATTCATACAATACTAGGTTTTGTTAAGGTAATTTTATTTTTTAAAATGATTGAAATGACTTGTAAATTAAACCAGAAGCTTTTGCTAATTTAATTGGTATATAAACTTTCTGATAAAGACTTCCATAATACAAAGGGCACTTTAGCATCTTTGTGTCTGGATTATTGAATAGCAGATGTATTCTAAAAATGCTTTTTCTGGTAGTATTTCTGAGCTATTGTTTCCCACCTGAGATAAAGTTTATAGTATGCCATAAAGCTCCAGCTAAAACTGTGAATGATATCTGTGAATCTTATCTTTGAGGACTGTGCATAAATGCCTAAAAATGTAAGAAAAGTATAGCTTGTTTTCTTGTTGTTAAGGTGTCAGTTGACTCTCTAAGTCCCTGTTTTGCAGCCTGTACAGGCCAACAATTGATTTCTGATTTGTACTTATAGGAATTCTGGTTGGAGACCCTGCTTTGATTTGAGTCCTAAACAGGACCCAAACATAAACGTATTAGTCATTGGAAAGGTATTAATGTTTTCTGGTTTTCTAACTACAGGACAAACTATTTCTAGTCACCAAAGCTTCAGTGTAATCTTCAAAGCTAATTTCCCTCAGGCATAAGTACTTTAGATTAAATTGGTGTGACAAGACATGGATGACTAATTAAAGGTTCTTAATTTAATATTTGAAAGCTCTATTGTCTATACGAGGACTCCTCAATACTTTGACATAAATATTCCCTCCGAGTCTTCACTGGGGTGCTTAAGAACAGCTAAGATTTGATCTCAGTTGAGTTTTGTTAGAGCAATCTGTGGACTCTGAAAACCAAGATATTCCCAGCTGTGAATGGGAATTAACCAATTCATAACATTTATGTAAGCACGTACGAGTGATAGGCTTTCAAGAAGTCATATCTGGAAGCATAGAAGTGGCTACTTATTTTAATAATGTGCTTTTTTGTAAATCCAATAAATACATGCATAAAATACATCAGTTCCCTTAAACAGCATGATGTAATACAATGCTGCATTAAAAGTCAATGTCATGTGTTCTTTCCATATGAACTCAGGAGGTTATTTTGATTTGTCAGACATATCTGTGTCTCTGTTTAATCAGTAGTTGCTTTTTACTGCTGATTTGGCTGACAGTTTGATTCAGTTACTGGCATATTCCAGGGAAGGAGACAATGTTACTTATTTTGCAGTGTCATTTTATTTAAAGCAACAAATGGAACTTACATGGAGCTGAACATATGACTTGATGGGGCTACCAGCTTTCCTGCCAGTTTGAGAGTTATTGCTTTCATCTTTATTGATTGTGGAACCGCAATATGATGAATGGGGTCTGAAGGTCATGTATTATTCCTATGCTCTGTCCTACATCCCTGTCAAATTTGTGGACTTTGCTCATCAAGAAAAAAAATTTCTCAGAACCATAGGAAAAACAGCAGAAGTGATTGTACAACCCCATGGAAATATTTTTATTCTTATACTCACAAAAAATTGCTGCTTATTTTTGGGCTTGAGACGACAGAATATTTGAACTTGCAAGGTAACTTTCAAGAAGGATCATACTGTCCTTTCTCATTCTGTCTATGCATACTTAGTACTAAGATACCAATGTCCTTAAGAGTTCAGAAAAACAAGTTATAATTCTTTAACGGATGACAGAATACTTTAGAATGTAAGGAATTCAGATATTCTCTCTGTACAACTGGCTTTAACATGATGGGTTATATTCACCTGCTACTCCTGATCTTTTGTCCTAAGAGCTACACTGTGAATAACTGTTATATTCCATCTTAAGGAGTGCAATTATTTGTATTATTATTCATATTGATGAATTGTCTCATCATTTTAATTATATAACCTGTCGGAGAAGATCCATTGTATTCTTATCCACACCTTTTTCCATGTGTATAAACATGCAAGGTAGTCTGAATTTTCCTAGTGTTATACCTGTAAAATATATTAATAGTGTAGCTAAATTAACATAGGCATTTTAAAATCAATGCTAAGTCAATCAAGAAGTAGGCTGATTATTAGTGAAACGATTAAGTAAAAAGGAATTTGCTTTGGAGTATTGCTTCCATATCTTAACATTTTTCAAGTGGACTTCCAAGAAGGTCAGCAGTGATACATATGTCGCTGGTCATACAGCTACATGCATTAAAGTTACTTGTAAATTATCAAATACCTGTGTCATCCATATAGTAGATAATGGATGTAGTAAGTCCTTTACATTTTGTACTGTTTGCTATAAAAATGTGAAAGGATAAAAATTCCAACAGTACCTGAGACGTGTGTGAAGTTACTAAAGTTACTTTTGATTTATACAAGACTGCTTTAATTTAGCACATTGAAGCTGAGTTAACCCAAAAATGTTGCAAGTACAATTATGATAGTATAAAACATGCTACTGTTATTTTAATGCACTCCTATTTCAGTGATCTAATAAAAATAAAGGGCAATCGGACACATGTTTCATGTTCCAATACATATATTTTAGAATTTAAAGTTTTTACAGTTTATATATATAGGTTAATAAACAATTTAGAATAAAAAAAACTGAACAGAAAAATGAAAAATATTTTCTTTGGGTATATAGTAGCTTTTTCTTTAAGTACAATGGGTCTAGATTGTGCTACATTTCATATTTCTCATCTCTGGACTTTATATTACTTTTTCAGCACATTAAAACTTACGCAGTGAAACTGAATAATGGCAAGTGTTTTTATACCCTTTTATAGCCATTTCTTTTTCCATAACCTCCCCCTGTTTCCTGTTAGCTAAACTATAAGTACCTTTCTGTTAATTTATGAAAATTATTGTTGAGATAGCACATTATCACTGATCTGTATGGCACTTCCAGCATGTTAGAAGCAAAGGTCCAAGCAACATAAACCACATCAAAATTCATTAATGTGGTATTGATTATTTTTTGGATAATTAATTTTATTGCAGACCCTTGAAAGAGATAATGAGCTGCAAAGGGAGAAGGCAAAGGAAAATGAAGAAAAGTTCCTTAATCTTCAGAATGAGCATGAGAAGGCACTACGAACTTGGAAAAAAGATGTAGGTTTATTAAATTAAATGTTAGAGTATTAAAAGGTTTTTGAAATAGTCATCAAGCATTTCAGGTAATTCCTAAAAGCCAAGAAAATATTGCAGAAATAATACATTAAAAACAACCAGTTTCTTTTCCAGTAATGCAGCTTATTCTAAAAAATTAATATCTTTTAAAAGGTAGATTTAGGGGAAATGTTGACTTCTGTGCTCTGAAAGGTCAGTGCACTTCCTGCAGCTCTACAAAACAAGAGCCAGGGTATTAGGTGTTCCCTTGAATTTAGTACTTAGAAATGTTCCAGAATTACACACTTGCCATTACCTACACATGGAAACTGATCTAGTTTTTAATTTATATTGAATTGTATGTATTTTCCAGGAAATTTGCAATTTTTTTTACACAATTTGCACAGAGAATACCAGCAGTGCTAGGCTGCATTCTTGTTCCCTGAAAAAAATCGATTAGTAAACTGTCATATAGTAAAAAGTGAATGTAAACCCACATAGGCGGAATGACACAGACTAAAGGTACTTCTGAAGGGCCGTATGGCCAGGGAGAAAAAGAACAACCTACCTCAAACTGAACCAGGTGGAGATACTGAAGGCTTGCATTAAAGCAGAGGTCCTGATTTGACAGAAATTATTCACCATGGACTGTGCAGTGAAAGAGAATAAGAAAAGGTCAAAACCTGTATGTCCTCTCAGTGAATTCAATTCTGTGCACACCTGAACAATAACTTGTCTTCGGTATCTGGAGTTCTTTCTACTGCTTTGTTAGTTTTAAAGAGTAATTCAGCAACTATTTAATCCAAAATAATTAGCAAAATATTGTAGCTGTAAAAATTGTCTGGAATAATAATAAATGCACGTTTACAAGTACTTCTTTTAGAAGACAAGGTCTGTTTACTGTGTGGAAACCAGACTCTAAGCAGCATTTGTTTACTATCTGTCTTTTTTATTTCTATGCAAGTGGTACCTACTGCCAGAAAGGCTTTGAATTTGGTAGGTGGGTTCTTGGTGGGGGCTTTGGAAAAATACTGCAAAGTCCTTGTAACCCTGTTGTCTAAGTCTCACTCTTTTGAGTGTCCGCTATGGAGCTGACTGCAGCCATGAGATTACAAAATAGCTGAACTGTTCTGATGCTCACTGCCCTGAGAAGAATTGATCTTCCTGGTTCCTAGGAGAGTCTTATATCATGCTGTCCTGTACAGACATGGCAGCTGGCCCTGCTTATTTTTCAGGAATGTTTGCAACCCTTCTTTAGAAGATAATTTTGTGGGGTTTTTCCTCTTCATATTTCTGCTATGGCTAACTAGAAATTTGGTCTCTTAACATCTTAAAGTATAGCACCATATCATGTATAATGTTAACATTATGCCCTGCTCTGGAAATATTTGTCAATCAAATTAAGGTATTTCTGTAAAATTGCCCTCCTGTTCTTTCTACAAATTGTATTCTTGACCATCCCTTTTGTTATATATACTAAAATTCGTTACACTCTCACTGAAGAAGCATTGGACACTTGAGGCTATTTACAGAAGTGAAGTGCCAAGCAAATAGTTTGCTGTTGTAGTTTCTTAACACTGTAGGTAGAGAATAAATGTTGACTGGCGAGTTCATCTTTGAGCCAGAAAAGGAAGAAAGCTACAAATACAAATCTCACTGGTTTTGAGTGGAAAAAACCCAATTAATAGAAGATGCCATCTGTAACAGAAATGTGATTAAAATTTTGGTTAGAATGAAAGAACTCAAAATTATCTTACTTTGTACAAAGAAATTCTTTAGCATCTACACTTTCTTTTAAGGATTTGTTTTAATTTGCTAAGTTGTTGATAACCCTGTAAAATACTGTCTTACGTATTCTAACATGCACTGAAGATGTGTATGCTCTGTGTAACCTTAATTATTACAGGAGGAAAACATGAAAAGGGAAATAGACACTATTAAAAATGAGCTGAATTCCCTTAAAGGAGTTTGTAGACATTTTGAAGATTGTCATCCTTCTCAGGGAAGTCAACATTCTGAGCAAGTGGAAAATCCATGGGTAAGTGTCTCCAATAGCTGCAGTACTTTCCATTTAATGTAAAAAATATTAGAGAATGAGACATACGACAGTTTTTCTAACCTGGCTGTCATGTCCACTGATCTCCCTTTGACATTGTTAAACCTAAAAATTTATCTGATGTGATCAATGATCCAAGATCCTACTTGGATCTTACTGGTACTTGCTACTTACTGTACCCAGAGAATACCGTTGCCTCACTGCTCCCTTTCATCCAGAGGATTGCTTATATCATAGAAACTTGAGATGTTACCTCATTAATAAATTTATACATAATTGATAGTAGTTATCTTAAGTAATCTATCGTTACTGAATCCTATTTCACAAACATACTTTGCCTGGCTGTTTCTAAAATACTGTGTCAGACTCATTGGCTTCATATGCATATGAGTTCCCTGGGAGTGTCAAACTAAGTCCACTTTTACTCAGAGAAACTAACTTCAGCCTCTGTAACATGGGACAGATCACAAGATTCATTTTATCAACATATAGATTATGTAAGGTCTTCAGTTTTATTTTCAACAAAAATAATCTTTATTTTACTTAGCATGTTTATGAATTATCAAAGGCATAGAAAGATTAACAAGTTATGAGTGCAGAAGGTAAAAGTCTTTTATGCAGTGCAAGTTGAACTAGAATTGAACTTTCATTGCTGGGTGAACCAAATCCACATTCAGTTCTATATTCAGAGTGTATATAAGTCGACAATTGGTTAAGCAAATGAAAATGGCCAATTGGAACAAAAGAAAGAGCTTGTAGCCCTGCAGCTGTGTGTTACCCCTTCCTTAAACTGTATTGCAAATTTATATTCCAGTCTTTCATACGATTGAAAAAATGGGAAGAGTCATAAGCAATAAGAAAAACTTTCCATGTGCATTGAATGTGTCCTGTTCTTCAGTTGAGTATTGGTTGTATCCATTAGTTTTTACATCCAAGTGATGAACTACCCTTCAGAGAAGGAAAAAGTCATTTTGCATGTATATGATTTTGCTTTCAGTGTTAGAAAGACACTGGGACTGTAAAGATGAATTGTTAGTAAAATGACAAACCATAATAATATTTTAGAATTTGGAAGAACTAAAAATCAGTTTCTTTTGCAGTACATATACATATGTTCATAGCTCAAAAACATACATATATATGCACACATAAGTAAGTATATGCACACATGTCTGCTGGTATGTGCTTAATAATGCAATAGACATTAGACTTGAAATGAGCACTCATCATACCAAAGTTGTATGAATTCTACAAAGTATAATGCAAATAGTGTAACTTTTAAAAATAATTGTTTATTTGAATGGAAAATGAAATCTGAATTATATTTAGGATGCAGAATCAATGCACATAATCACTTGTTCATGGAAAGCAGTACTTGCGCTTACTAAGATAACCCTATGTTTTTGAAAGTAGATAAGCTTAAAGCATATGTCTATAAATGCAAACAAAAACACCCAAGATGTCTTCTAAATATATATCTTGCAAATCAAATTGCCATACCGGTTTTTGTTGTATGACCATAAGATTTCAAAAGCTAGGCAGGTTAGGCTGAGTCAAATCTCCAATGGAACACTGCCAAGACATTATAGGAGCTGCAGCAGCTCATATTGATTATTCTACCTTGTGGAATTTCACCTTGTATCAGTAAAGAGTCAGTGTCTAGTAAAACATAAAAGCATAAGGTGTTGGCTATGATTTAGATCTTAACTGTGGTTCCAAGTGTTGCAAGGAAATATGCATGTAGTAATTTTTACACCTAGTGCAATCTGAAATCCCTGTGATTATTTGTGGGGCATGAAATTTAGAATGTTTGTAAACTTCCTTATACTGATCACCTGTGGAACAGTAGTTAAACAGAGGTCTTTTTTAAAAGAAACATACAATGTCAGACCTTATTACAGGCTCAAATTCAATGTAGTTTATCTTTGCCATGCTCCACGTTTATTTTAATATTGTTTGTAATACAGCTGTGTAGTGTTAGAGAATAGGGCTACACCTAACAATGGGCTACTGTAATTCTTTTGTGTATATATGTACAGGGAGATCTAGGTCTGAGGTTTTTAATTTCATCGTATGAAATACTCAGTTGAGGGAAAGGTCATCTTAGGTATATGTATGTTGCTTAATTAGATTTTACTAAATCGCAGGGAAAAAATAAACTAGGTCTGATAGTTTTGACTACTTAGGCATTTTAGTTTGTGTCTCTTGGACCTGTATTTGAAGGGCTGAATGGCCATTTGAAGTAATGGAAACAAGGTTTGTTCAAGCCATCTGAAAATCTGGAAAGGAATCACGTAACTTTTCTCCCTTTCTAAGAATACTTTATCATGTTTATTTCAGATGCATTCAGCGTCAGCAGTTCAGCCTGTACCAGCAAATGTGGTAAGTTCCACTGTAGTAGCTGTTTTATACCTGTAATAAAGAGTAGCACACACAGTTATATCGTGGTGTTTGGTGTTTCTGCCTAAAGAAACAGCTCCTAGAAGCAAGAGTTTATACAAGAATTATAGCTTTCATGATAGAAAAAGGAAATTTCTCATATTTATTTGAAAAAAAAAAAAACCCTTGCAAATGTAGTGCCAAGGCTGTATATAGCCAAGAAGCAAAATGAATTAATTGAAAGCTTAGAAAACAAACAAACAAAAAAAATGTAGTATTTACAATTTCCAAATTAGAATGACAGGGAAAATTATAATAAAACATGAGGAAAAGAGAGACATTTCAACTGAAACTTCAAATTGAAGGTGAAATATCTGGTAAGGGAAAGCTATTTTTAGGGCCTTCCTCTATTCACCATGACTCCTCCCTCCCTTGAATTAGCCAAGCTGGGAGCATCAGGATGTTTCTGTGACCGGTAGAAATTTGTTTCCTGCAGATTTGTATTCTGCATCATCTGCTTTGCCACCATTGCACTAATCCCATTTTTGACCAGTGTTGTCAATGTGCTTTGTCCTCCCCACACATCTGATGCTCAAGCACAGCGCTTGTAACTCCCTCCCACATCCCAGCCTTCCTTTTGCATGACCTCCAGTCACCTAAGTATCTCCAGCTTTTTCTCACATCTTTTATGGACTAAGCAATACCCCTGCTCCCTCCCACATCTACCTACTTCCATATCCTATCTGTAGGGCAAGAGCCAACACATGCTCCTGCCTTTGGCTGCCAAACAGCCAATGATGATAAAGAATGCATCTTCTTCTACTCATTTTTTTTTTTTTTTTTTGGGGGGGATGTGGTTTTATTAGAGCCTTTCTTCACTATTCAGCTCCCAGTTTTCACAGAACTTATCGAATGCAGCTTTGAAAAATGAAGACAAATTCAGTTGCAGTAGTAGACCAGTGACTCGAACTTTAAGTAAAATTTGATGAAACTTAAATTGGACTGAAATTCAGTTTAAAAAGCCATCTGGGAGGGAACAAGGAACTAACTGACAGGAACTGCAAATTCTTAAGACTTATTTGCCTATGAAATGAAGTTAAAACTCCTAGGTGGTTTGTTAGAAAAAAACACCAGTATTAAAATTTGTGTGTATGCACATGCGTTTGAGTGTAACTAGTAATCGTGGAGGTTTTTTCTGGGTGTAATTACTGAGCAGTTCACTGATTTAGCCCCAGACAGAGGGAGTGATCCAGTTAGCACATGTACAACACATATTCCATCCTCTGAGAAATTCTGTCAATCTGTGTAACTTATTCTCTGTGGACTTTAATATAGCAGAACCAATTTTCCTACCTTTTCTACTCTTCTTGGGGATTAGTCTGCTTTTTTTCCTCCATCTGAGGAAACTCAGGGGAATGCTCTTTTTTTTTCCACCAGAATTGTAAAAATAGTTATAAATCTAAGTCCTGAACTTTTAATCAGTGACTGTAGCAAATTATAAAAATATGTGTAATTGTTCTTATGCTAGAGTGGCCAAGAACACTTAAAAGACAGTGAAATACAGGGTATTCAGAAAGAAAATCAGTGTATGCAATCTACAATAAGAAAAGACTGTAATTTTGGACATGAAGAAGAAACTGAAGTAAAAAATACAATGGACTACTCTTCAAGCATTGAGGAATTACAAATAGAACAAGGTAATAATATCACATGAATAATAGACATAAGTAGTATCGTTGAAGAAAGGATAAAGGCTTACAGACACAGCATATGCTAAGAGAATGCTTGAATCCTGAATCCTGAACTAAATGTTTTTGTACTAACAACAGTAAAATTCTTGGTGTCAGTATTGCTAATCTATAATAAATGAACAAAGCTCAGGATGAAAGCACAGTACTTGGTGGCTGCCCTGGGACAGTGAGTAAGAGCTGTGTGCTGTAGCTCCTCAAGCTGTTGCAGTTCTCTTCTACGTGCCAGTTCAGGAAGTGAACAGGGGCTAGGAAGAACTATGTGTATAAAAGGGTTTGGAAGCAAAAGCAAGCACTCTCCCTTTCCAATAAAACAATGAAAAAAAGGCAGAGAGTGATTGCACTGCACAGGACAATGAAGGTTCGTTAATGTGCATATTTGCAATGCTTTCCTATGCAAAGCACTTTTTAACTACAGTAAGTAATGTTTTTAAGCCACCTAAAGGAAATGTACTTACTGTCTAATGTTCAGTCTCTAAAATGTAGCAAAGATAAGTGGAAATTTAAGAGCTTATCAACTGCAAAGTGACTGCTTTAAAGGGTCAGTGCTCGCGGCCTTTGAGTGTATCTTTCAGAAAACACCTTTCTGATACTGAAATGCTTGTTATTCCTCACTGGCTCACTACCATCAAGTCATAGCATATTCCTTTTGGTAGGAATATACTCCCTTAAAAAGTTTTGTTTTGTGGCTACAAATGCCAGTTTCAAAAATACAGACAGATACAGTTGCAGCAGTGAGCAGTGGCTTAAACTTTATGTAGACACACAATGATTAATTAAGTACGTGCTGTAATTTTATAATGAGTATGCTTTTCAATAATAAGGCTGACAGATATCAGTTTGGAAATATTTCAATTAAAAGCCATATCTAAAATTTATAGAATATTAATATATTTCCTGTTTGAACAATTTATAAATATTTTGTGAGTTACCATAATAACACATAAAACATTTATCTTAAGTAGTTTTTTGATAGACTTGTGTGTGTAATGTAAGATAAGAAAAATCAGTATTGAAGCTAATTTTGAGACTGTCTCTTTGGGAATTTTAAACTGTAAAAGTAAAGCAAACCTCTGGGTTATCTCTCACTAACTAGAGAATACACTTCCTCTAACAGATTTACAAGTTCTTGAAAACAGTTGTAAGGGTGAAGTTAATGTTGCTAGCCCTTATGAAGAAAAGCAAAGGGAGGTTTCTCCCAGGAATAGCCTCTGCACAGATACTTATTTAATTACCCAAGGACAGACCTCAGAAATACCTGTCACTGAGGGCAAAGAAGCAGAAAACCTAGGAACAACGAGTAGAATCTTATTGGAGAAAGAAAAAGCAAATTTAGAACCAAAGCCACAGGACAGTAGTGAGTCATTAGCATGCCACAAACAAAAAAGAAAGGCCTTTTTAGACAGTGCTGACACAGTAGGTGCCTGCAAGAAAAAGGCAAGTGAAGAGATCAACTCCAGCAAGCAAGAGTTGTATAATACTACAAACGAATCGATTTGCACTAAGGCAGATAAAAAATCCAATATCATACAACTCAACAGAAATGTCCTTACATCTGAAGCACCCAAACCCGAGTGTGAAGCGGTTCTTTGCACTGAGAAGAATGCTGTGTGTGAGAGACGTACAGATAATCATCAAGCTAAGGAATTAAGTTTTGGCTTCCTATCTTACACTGAAGAAAATTCTCAAAGAGAATACCAAAGACGTAGTTTGCTGGACAGTGACAGTTATGTAGGCAATGGATTGCATAAAACAGAACAAAACTTGTTAAATCTCAGTGGTTTACATAGAGATAAACCTCCTTTTAAACAGACACATATAGATGCTGAAGACGGAAATTACAATGACAATGCCGGAAACATGAAGAGAGATGGCACGCTGAGGAGTACTGGTGTTCCAGTAACTGATGCTCAAAATCTACCAACTGTTTATTGTGATAATGCAAGCGGTGATGATGCCACAAAAGAACACAGTGATAATATGTCTCCTTTAGGTACTTTGAATTTATGCCCCCCCAAAAGAGAAAGAGGAGCAAACGTGGATGACACGCACAGCAGACAAACTGAACAAGACAGTGCTCAACAAACAGGGGGTAATACAAATACATGTACTTTGAGTGCTGACGACGTATCTCCAGTAAAGTCTGATGGTCTTGAAATAATTACTCATAAAAAAATCCCAACAGATAGAATTAGTACAGATACATTAATTCCATGTAAAAAAGTTAATGATGATATTCAGATACACGCCATCAAACATGGGCATTCCCTGGAGATCAATAATTCAACCAATAACACATTGTTAAAAGAGAAAAAAGGCTCACCGAATAGCACAGTTCCAGGAAGGAAGTTTGCTGAGGATGACCTGAAAGAATCATGCTCTTTACCCATGAGAACATCTGGAAATTTAGTAAACATAAGTGGAAGGTCATCTTTTGATCTTTCAACTTCAGATAAAAAAGCTGAGAAAACTCCAGTATACTTAAATTTTTTAGACCTTAGTTCTTCTTCAAGGGTAAATCAAGTGAGAGGTCAAGATCAACGGCCTTCAGCTTCCAAGGAACCTTCCCTTTTGAAAGAGAAACTACCACACTTAGTGGAAAATACAAAGGTTATTTCAAAAGCACAGTGTCAGAATGTCAGTGAAAATATTTACAGAAGAGAAACAGGACTAGGTAATAAAAATAAGCATTTATATTTTGAAGCCTGTACAAATGTGAAATTTGTGCATCTAAATTTAGTGTAGCATTAGAAAAATGTAAATATTTTGACCTTTTAGTTATACGGTTTAAAAAAATTGATAGGTGAAATTCTGTTAATTTATAGTACAAATGCAACTGAACAGCTTTTGTTTGCTCAATTATCTAAGTAATTAAAGAGAATTGGGAAGACTGAGGGGGAGCTTGATCAACACCTATAAATACTTAAAAGGTGGGTGTCAAGAGGAAGGGGCCAGTCTTTTTTTCAGTGGTGCCCAGTGAGAATACAAGCAGTAACGGGCACAAACTTGTACATAAGAAGTTCCATCTAAACATGAGGAGGAACTTCTTCACTTTGAGCATGGAACAGGCTGCCCAGAGAGGCGGTGGAGTCTCTGTCTCTGGAGACATTCAAAACCCACCTGGATGTGTTCCTGTGCAACCTGGTCTAGAAGGACCTGCTTTGGCAGTGGAGTTGGACTAGATGATCTCCAGAGGTCCCTTCCAAACCCATAGCATTCGGTGATTTTGTAAATAAATGTTTTGTCCTATTTCCCTTTGGGAAAGGAAAGCAGTGCAATGACAAACTGAATTTTTAATAGGCATTTCTAACCCTGATGTAGAATATACTTAATAAGGGCTCTGCATTTATCTGGAAAGCACTGAGCAGCTTTGGGAAATCATTCAGTGCCCTTGTTTTGCATAAAAGGTAGGGTAGTTTGAACCAGCTTCTTTGAATGGGGCTTAAAGAAATTTTACTTTTTTATTTTATTGTACATCTTTAATTCAGATGGGCACTTAAGACCATCTGAATGTGTGAAAGGAGAACTTTACATTCTGTGAAGCTCTGGAAAACAAACCAAACTGTTAAGATTGCTCAAGGAGCTTTTTTATCTTCTACTGTTGGCACTTGTTGATGATTTGCAGAGCAATATTTTGCATATGCAAAACAGTAAATATGAACTTTATTTCACATTTCTAAGTCATTACTGCTATGTGGGAAAATGTATTTTAGATTTGTTTTGCAATAAAATTAGCTTGTAGGTTACCCCTGTGCTTATTTACTAAAAATGCCATTTTTAAACTCAATCTTTTCCTGAAGTAATATAGTATCATCTGTATTTCCACAGTAAATTGACTTAGGTTCATTTACAGCTATTTCTCTACTTCAGCACCTGGACATAGTAAAATATAAATTAGGCCTTTCTTTCTCAAAATAAAGTTTGCATGTGAATTCTATTCCCAATGCATCTTGCAAGCTTAAAAGTAGATGATCTCTTGGTCTCTGGAAGAAATGAAAGCCCCTGCTCTTGTAGAAAAATGGAGCTTTGGGTGTTTAGATCTTTTCAAGAAGAGCTACATCCACAATATGGGGTGTTAGTGTCTATTTGACGTTCAGCTGATGTAGTGTTTTGAGCTTTGCCCCTTGAACATACAAAGAGCAGAATGGAGTCCCATCCCTTAGTTTTGTGGCCAGTGGCAGTGAGGCGGAAAAGCAGCAGTCTGGTTTCTTTATATTAGAATCATAGAATCACTCAGGTTGGAAGAGACCCTTGGGATCATCAAGTCCAACCATCAGCCCTACTCTACAAAGTCCTCTCCTACACCATATCTCACAACACCACATCTAGGCGACTCTTAAACACATTCAGGGATGGGGACTCAACCACCTCCCTGGGCAGCCTTTTCCAGGGTCTGACCACTCTTTCTGTGAAAAATTATTTGCTAATGTTCAGCCTAAACCCACCCTGTTGCAGCTTGAAGCCATTTCCTCTCATTAGGTATTCAAACTCACACCTGTGAGAAAAGACCAGCGCCNGCAGCTTGAAGCCATTCCCTCTCATTCTATCACTAATTACCTGTGAGAAAAGACCAGCGCCAACCTCTCTACAATGTCCTTTCAAGTAGTTGTAGAGAGCAATGAGGTCTCCCCTCAGCCTCCTCTTCCTCAAACTAAACAGTCCCAGCTCCTTCAATTGCTCTTCATTTGTTCTCCAGGCCCCTCACCAGCTTTGTTGCCCTCCTCTGCACTCGCTCCAGCACCTCAGTATCTCTCTTGTGTTAAGGTGTCCAGAACTGAACACAATACTCAAGGTTTAGATCTATAGGTGATGTTGTTTCTGTAGTTGGTCTGTTGTGTATGTATATCTGTATATAGATGCACAATTTTTTCAAGTTCAGTTTCAGAAAGGTCTTTGTCCCTAAATAGCGGTGGTAGCAAGGTAGCACAATCCTGATCTCAGATTTCTTTTAATAATGTGAAGTTTTATACCTGTTTCAGGAAAATGAATGCATAGTTATGTCATGTCCTGCATGTACCTTTCTGTAAGAACAGACATCACTATCTGAAGTTCTTCCATCTGTTCCTCTTGTTTTTCATGTTAGAAACCTTTTTGTATACCAAGTACTGTAATTGCAGGAAGTGATTCTGAGAGGTTCATCCAAAGGAGCTGGTAGGGGTTTTAATATAACTTGAATTCCTCAAGTAAGTTGCCTAGTGACCAGTACAGTCACCGGACCTCTGGAATGCTAGCAAAACTTCCGTGAAGATCTCGGTCTGGGTCCCAGATGTGCCTCTCACTCTTACCATGCTGCCTAATTTAGATAGGTCCCTACTTCAGCTTGCTGACTTCTCAGAATCCTGCACCTCCTTTGGAGAGCAGAGAACCTTACTGTCAGGGCATCCAAGAGTTATTCATTGTGGTACTCAGCGCTGTAACTTCTAAGATTTATTGTGCTTGGGTTTTGTTTTCTTTTCAGATACTGTCCCAAATGGCAAACCTGGAGTGAAATCCATGATGTCCCTAAATGTTTTGGGGGTTTTTTTAACTTGGTGAAGCACAAACCGTTCAGCCACATGGGAGACCTCGGGGCCAAGAGCATTGGTGAACTAGATTAGTGAGCCTACCGAGGGAGTTCCTTTTACTGCCTGACCACAGTGCAATTTACTGGTCATACACTTCCAGTTCCCAGAGAGGAGCTTCTCCACATTACTAAATACAGGACTGAACTGGGAACGAGCAAGATCTTCCTGGTAAACTCTTAAAAAAGAAAACACACACAAACTTATAATCTGTTACATAACCATGAGGCAACATGTATTTTCACAGTAAAATAAATATTTTACTGTTGTAGCAGTGATCAGCAGACCTGTGTGTCCTGACAAAGCAGCTCCTGTTTGCATTCTGAGTAATTGTGAGGTACACTTATGTTTTGATCTTGCAAGGAACTTGATACTGGTTTCAACAGATTCTACTAGCAGTGGATAAAGCCACTGCAGGATTGGAACCTTATGCTCTGCTATGATTAATCTACTTATTTGACTTTTCTACTTTTGGAAGATAGCTATAGCCTGATTTCCTAAATATTAGGTAGAGCCTTTAGCAAAAAGTCTCCTTATTTAAAAGACGTCCTTTGTTTGTCTAAAAACCTTTGTATTTAGAATGTCTTTTTTTTATTACAAATTACCCTGGAATATGATGTCAGGATGGCAGTAGCTATGTATTTTAGTGTTTGAGGCACCATCCCTGGAGGTATTCAAAAGACAGGTTGACATGGTGCTCAGGGACATGGTTTAGTGATAGTTTCTTGTCAGAGTTAGGTTGATGGTTGGACTAGATGGTCTTAAAGGTCCCTTCCATCCTAAACAATTCTATGATTCTATGATTGTTAGAAGGTGAGTCTTAAAGTGATACTGCTTGAAAAAAATATATTCAGTTAAAATATTAATTCATAATACATACATTTTCTATAAATCACAATTTTGTCATGAACTTAATATGTGAAAATTATATGTAACTTTATTAATCACAGTAGAAATAGCTCATCTTCAGAGACAAAATAGATGCAGAAATATGTGAAAGAAAAAATTAAGAGGGAAAAGCCTACAACAGTGTCAGTGATTTAAAACAAGAACTATTTGATTTTTTTTTAAGATCAGAGGTAAACCAGAAGTTTAGTTACTTTACAATTAGCGTCTAGAGACTGAATTGCAGTTGTTACCATTTCCTTTTTGTCAATCAGGTTCTACCAGTTTTAACAGAGCTGCCGACACTTTGAATACTGCTAGTATCCACCAAGACCCCCAGGGAGACCCTGGTGAAGAGTGGAATGCCAGAGAAAAGACTTTTTATGATTCTTCTTTTCCCACAGAACTTGTAAGTCAATTAAAAATATTGCGAACCAGACCTCAGTGAGCTAATTCCACAGATATTTGTTCAACTGTACGCAGCTGGATACTTTAAGACTGAGTCAATCTCCAAAATAATATCAAAAGGGCAACAAGGCACCATTTTTCACAATTAAGGTTGATAGAAAGCAGCAGGAAAAAGTCACAGCATATGAATCAAACAGATGCTAACCAGTCTGTTTAGGAGGGGAGGAAAAGGGTATTTCATTGTGTACCCTAATAAAAATCATCACCTACAGTATGAGTTTAAAAAAAAAAAAGCAATATGTAAAAGTATTAAAACTTTGTTTCCTTTGTTAGTTGATAGGAACATGTTATTTAAAAGAATCTGTGAAAAACAAAAAAATCAACCTACCCATGAATTAGAGCCCATCTGCTTATTCTGTGCTGCAGTTACGTGATGCCATTTTTAGAGTTGTTATTTAGTAGGATGACATTACACAGACATTGGTAAAAGCAGAGAATTAAAAAGAAACCTATTGTTCCCCTGTAAGACAACTTCATTCAGGATGACACCAGCACTATCTCATACTGTATTTTTAAATGTTAGGTTGTGGAACTTGAACAGCTGGAACTGCTGCATTAGGACTTGACCTAATGCTAAACATATTATTCAAAAGTGATACAGTAATTTACAACTGCAGTTGACCTTCCTTTCTTAGCAGAACTTCTAGAGGTATTTCTCAGGTAGTTATGGCTGCCTTCTTTGGATGAGTTTGAGGTCAGGGCATATAGCATTTTCAAGTGACAAAGTTGGCTGACTTCAGCAGACCTAATCAGCTCTCAATGCCATTAGCGTTCACATTCTCTGAAATTCAGAAGACCGGTATTTTATAGTACTCAGCTTTCCTAACATGACTGTACTTGGCAACGACAGTGAGGTGGATTTTTCACCAAACATAGTGGTGGTATTTACTGTGTCTCTTGCTTTTTCTCATTGAGGTGGAACCAGGAGTTGATCAGTTACAGCACATTTCCCACTCTGCCTTGCTTGCTGTCCCTTGCTCTCCTTTCTCTGCTGAGAACTTTTGGAAAGGACTGAACTAAAATACCTGACCAACAGCTAATAAAGCTGTATTTCATTACCTGATTGTGGTTGTATCTACTTCGCCATCTCCAAAGCAAAGCTCCTAAAGAAAAGCTGAGATGGGCAAGAACAGAGTGCCTTGCTCTGGTTTGACCTTAGATTATTTTCTAAATATTTAATCTATAAAATCTCAGCCTGGGATATTGCAGACCACGTGCTCCCTTCTGTGTTGGTGTCATTCTAATAACTTCTGTCCTCTAATTTGTCATTTTTATGACCGATATGGAAAAGCCGTTGGGAGAGTAAAAATAGGCTCCTCAGTCTTTTTTTTGCTGCTCAGTTTATTTGTTTTGACTAATCTGTATGATTATAACTAAAGCAGACTTAAGCCTTCTGCAATTTGGGTAATCCCATTCAACTGAAGTACAGGACTCCAAAAAGTGATAGAAGTTAGAGAAATGCTACAGCTTTGTTTACAATTCTAGTAAAGATATGAAGAATTGTTTTAAGCGCTAATCTGTATGTGCCTGAGTACCCAGGTGAGGAGGAATAAGCATCCTCAGCTCGGTCCCAAACTGCAGCCGTACTATTCAGCAATGAATGACTTCCCATGTGTCCCAGAGGCTGCCACATTACTCAGTGCTGGCAGTAAGATGCTTTGGATTTTATTGTGAAAATGCTGAGGCCTTTTTAGTTTAACAGCTGAGGTTATTTTTTTAAAGCTTTATTCTAAACCCACTGTCACAGAACTGTGATAAAATGCTACATATATATAACCTAACTGCAATCATTTCTCTGAAGAGGTCTAAATGCTTGTTGTCTTCAGCCAAATACAAGTAACGTGGCATGGCTTTATTTTGCTGGAAAATTTCACTTCCACATGTGGAAAACCTAAATAAGTTTTCTCTTGGATTATTACTACAGGACAGATGCAGCCCCATCCGCTATCGCATAGATTTTGACTAGTGGCTTGTAATGAAGTATGACCTGTTTCTTTCTGAGGCCCTGGGAGAAAGCATGGGAAGGTGTATGGATACAGCCACTAAAATCAACAACTTGAAAATTCTGTTGCTCAAATGAAGAAGTTACTTCTTCATTGAAATAGAGATTAGTCATTATCAGTTATCTTCAGCTGGGCTGCATGGCACTAATGTCTACAGATACTATAGGTTAAGTCAACAATGGGCATGAAGTTTATTGTTCGTATTTCAAACTTCAAGAAATGCTCGTGCACTGGGGAAGTTTTCTAATTAGCAGCTCATCTAGTCATATGCTTAAGTTTGTATTTGTTTATAAACAAAATTCATGTGCTAAAATAAAGGCAGGTCTGAGAAAGACTTTTGTGGCTTACAGTTGGTTGAGTAGAGGTGAAAGGCCTCTTCTTGTGATCCCTGTAAGAGAACCCTAGCACACAGCCAGAGTATGAAACGTCCCGTTACAGCTCCCCACAGACCACTGCAATACTGGCTCTGTGCAACGTGGCTGCATTGGGCACCTGTGCTTGGGCAGGGGGCTGGTGCTGCACGTTGGCCTCCCCAAGAGCCACAGAACGTTTAATTATGAAGAAAGAAGTCATTATGCAAGACAAAAACTGTTTCTCTACTGTGTTTCCACATCTGTTTGATTTGGTTAGATGGGAAGTATCTATCAAAGAATAGTCAAACTATTCAAAGAACAAAAAGATTTTTTAACATCTAAAACCCCAACCTATTACAGACTTTGTAGTAGTTAATAATATTTGCTTTCCAATCTCTACAGCGAAGCAGAGAGGGAGTTAACGCTATAAACCTCATAATTTTGGGTTTTGTTAATCAAGTGCTTGCATAGCAATAGAAATGTCAATTGCAACATTAAACTCTTTAATTAAACTATTTATTTTGCTAATCTGCATTCTAGTACAAGGTTGTCTCTCTTTTTTCCCCCCAATTATACTCTTCTCTACTAAGTCTTGTGTTAAGGTTGGGTTTGTAAAAATGTATTTGTCATTATCAAGTTTTCTTAGTAAAGCTGAAGAAAGCACATCAAATTAGACATATTTTTTTTTTCAACTGACTTATCTTCCGGTTCATATTCCCTTGCGTGTTTAATGCTCAGAGAAAACCAACAATTTGAACCTTTGTACCTGAGTTTCACTGGATTATCAACTGCTGAATTTGTATTCCACCAGGTGAAAGAAGGATTGCCTGCTCTACAGCAGGAGCAGAAGTCTTCTCATATGACTGGAACTCCAGCAAGAAGTGAAAATGCATTCAGAGATGAGAACAATTGTTCTATTCGTAACTCCATTATCCAAAAGCAAGCAGAAGACATTGAGAAATTCCTGAATTTGGAGAGACTTCATTCAGCCAGAAAAAGAAAACTTGAAGAAGGCCAGTGAAGAGCAGTGGCAGGAGAGAAAAAGTGTGTCTTCCAGGCACAGATAAATCACTTACGTAAACCGATTAGCAGAGGTATTCCTATAGAATACGGTATATATGCACTGTGCTTTCACGTTTAATACAGCATATAGACCTTTTTTATGTTCCAAAATGGATAATATCCCTACTGAAAATGTTAGCACTCTGTTTCTGCAATCAAATCTATGTTGTTATGGGTTTTCCTCAAAGTCAAAAAGTCCACAAGTTTAATTTTACTGAATGGCTATTAAAACATTAGCGATTACTTTAGAGTACACTTCTCAGAAGTTCTGGCTGAAATACTTCAATTTGGTTTCTCTTTCAGACTGCTCACTCAGTTTTCAAGCAAACTCAGCTGCAACTGTTTCAAATTACAATGGTTTTTACAAACATTTACAAGAGACAGTATTTCTAAGTGGCAGAAGAACAGTAAAATCTTCTGGTTACCTTTACTGCCAATATACCTGTTGTAATTGTCTATCAATAAGGTCTCTTTCAACACTAAAGCATCAGGTGTGATTTACAGAGAGAAGGCAGTAGATCTTGCTTCATAAAACTTCACTTCTAATTAGTTCACGTCTTTCCTCCCTTTGGGTAAAAGAGAAATTTTCTCTTACTTTACAATTACTTGCAATATAATTTTTCTGGTCTCCCTGCCTTCCTCCCCTTTTGCAAAGAAAGACGCCCATTTTTGTAGAAGTGGACATGAACAGAAGAAGCACAACCAATATTGCTACTGTTTGTTGTTCCTAACTATGTAAAAAAATCAACAGAAGATATTTTTCCATGTTAGTTTTATTGCCCTTTTTTTTGTGTGTGTGTTGCAGTTTTGAATATTTAACTTCTTTAAACCAATTGCATACATTTTGGGAACATTCACGAATTATCAAAGCTTTGAATAAATTTCCTCTATAGTGACTGTACTAGATCAAAAAAAAAATGTTAGGTGTCTGAGAGACTGAGGAGACTGTTTTTCACTTGATTCAAATTTTGTTTCCAGGTGTTTAGAGTGTCGTACAGTTGCTGCCATTGTTGCTTTCCAAAAGTCCGGTGTGTGCTGTGACTAGAGAAGTAAAACAAAATTGGAAGACGATTACTGCATGTCATGCTCACCTAATAATTCTTTTATAGCATTACTTTACTCTCATAAGTGCAGAGGAAATTTTTTATTTTCTCTATCTGAAGGGCTGGACTTTACCCATTAGAGAATTCTGTAGCCTTCCCAAATATTTAAAGCAACACCAGTCATTAGTATGCCTGTCACTATTAGGTCATTAAATGAAATGTGCTGGAAAATAGGACTCTTTCATTAAATAAGCTAATCACATTCAGTGTGAGCTTTAATAAAATTATGATAAACAGCAACTATTTAACTACCAGCAACCGATAGGAACAATACCTTGCTTCTAGTTAAAATATTCTACAAATGTAAGTGAAATAATTAGAACACACTAAGTTCTCCAAAATGCTATGAAGAATTAAGTCTTACCTGACAACTACTTTCCTCTGTGTCTGATCTATTTTGCAATACACCATCTTTGTTTTTACAGCTGCAAAAAACCAATGCTGTTTTGAGCAACGTTTTCAAGTTAGCGCAAAGGTATTAAAATGCATGCACGCTATTCAAAATGAGATCAACACAAACACGAAAACACAGCAGTTCACTTAATATTCTTTTGCTGTTGGTTTTAAAAGTTGTGGTTTGGGCTGAACTGGCCTCTCAGACCAGAACAGTCTGGTAGGCAGAGAAGCAAAACCATGGAACAAGATGAAGGTCATGCTCGAATCCTATTGTTTGGTGCCAATCTATTAAAGTAATATCCTGTACAGTTTTTATGAACTTCTCTCCCCTAGAAACACATCCTGTTTTAATGACAGCAAACAAAACCAGATGAGAAATTAGACCTGCAAACAATTTATTAGATCTGTAAAGAATTACATGAAATACTGTTCCTGTCAGTGAAAAGACACTGCTTATAAGACAACAGTTAGGCATGCCTTCAAGCATGAAGTTTTGCAGATACATCTTGTAACAAACACAGTAAGTAAAAATAAGTATTTTTTTCTGAATATTTAACTTAGAAGACTATAAAAGGTAGGGTTCATTTGCATTGTGTAAAAGATGGGACTACAGTTCTTACCGTCAATAACAAACGCTTCTACATCATCAGCTCCAATCTGAAGTTCCTGTTGCATTGTGTCAAACGATATTTCTTTATTCTCTACTGCCATTCCCATGAAAGTAAGCAGCCTCATTTTTGCCATATTGTGTTCATGCAACAAGCCTGTGTAAAATTGGTGATAGTTTATGGATATGAATTAGAAGTCATTAATTTTTTCATGTTATTTTTACTATGTATGCTTCCAATAATTTAAAATTTGTTTCATGTTGAGAAAATACTGCACCTGTCCTTAGAAATATTTTTTGAGGTAAAACGTTAATTCCTGCATCTTCCTTGGTATTTTGCTAAAATAGCTAGTTTAGTTGTGAATCCATCAAGACCCAGTTGTTGACAGTAAAAGGTAATAAATATCTACAAAAGTGAAGCACGGAGATTTTTTTAAACAGTAAAAACATCACCTCAACAGGTTTTTAGGTGGTGCGAGTGAATTTTTCAGTTGCATCATCTGGTGGAACACACAAAACAACAAACAGAGAATACGTGGCTGGTGATGTCAAAACCTTCCAGCCTCACCGCTCCTTCTCATGTAGTTGCTTGGAGCTCTCTCCGTACTGGTTTGGCAACATAACATTTTTATGCCAGAAGAATCTGTTTTGGCACCAAATTAACTGTTTATACCACGAGGGAAAAAGCATGTGTGTTTACAGCATCTAGCACAGCCAAAAAGTGCTCTTCAAGAATAGAGGAACAGCTATTAAAAGTTAGGTTAGATCTTTCACATGACTGTATGAATAGGAACACTGAGGAACTGAGCCAAGGGCTTGTACATCTAAATCAGAGACCTTTTTCCTGAAAAAAAGTCTAGGTCAACAAAGTTAAGATATTCAGATGAACCAAGGCATTTCTGTGAGGTGCCAACTAAGATTTAGTGGAAGGTTCTTTAATGTCAATCATTTGGTTTGGGATTGACAATGCAAACACTCACATTGCTTCAGTAAATATTTAAGTTTGGAATTTATAACATGCACACACTAATAGGAAAGCACATTAGTGCAGGGACAGCATGTTGTGTTAATTAGCTGTAATTATGATGCAGGTTCCCTATTTGGCACCGATTCAACAAAAACGTGATCACCATAATTCATACGAACGAGGAGCACCAGCAACTATACCTAACTGGGTTCAATGGAACTCTACAAGCATCAAAAAATCAATTAGCACACATTAACCCTAATTAACAAATGCAAATGAGATGCTGATTAACTTTCTGAAAAAGACTGCTGATAATACCAGATTAACTGTGGACATGTTAGGGCGATGCAGTTGACACAGATAATGCTACTGCTGGCCTAAGTTGTCAGCATTAATAAAACAACAAATTGTCACAAACTGATGCCACCTGTAGGAGCCTTCACCGCAGCTTTCACAGGCTACTCTTAATTGCTCCTCACCCAGCAAAGGTTAGCGCTAAAGCCGATCCTCTACTGGCACTGAAATCCTGTTATTAATACCCTTTATTTTAAACCCCAATACCGTGGCAAGTTATTAAAAAAATATAGTCTTTAAAGCATGGTTAAAAATTTATTTATTTTGGGGAACGCATCATAGGTGCTCTGAAGAATTTTTGAATGCCTTATCTAATAATTGTGTTGTTTCCTCTACCAAACTGCCCTTGTTGTTCAAGGCATGGCTGAGACACTCACACCAAGTTCCTAGCATCCTGGTCTGCGCTTCCTCAGAACCCACTGCTCAAAGACATTCAGAATTTTCCGAATACACCGTCAAACAGGTGAGAAGTCAAGATAACTGGAAGTAAGGCTGTCTTCCAAAAGACTTACAAAGACACTTAAGGATTTTACTACGATTATGTGAATCCTTGATATATTGAAAATGCACATGCTATATATTCACAGAGGTAAACACAGGGAGGGAAAGCAAAGGAAGTCATGACTATTGTATATTATATGATTAATACTACATATATGTGTAAATAATCTTCCATAAATTTATCCAAATGCTAGCATAACCGCCTTTTCAGCAAATACTTCTTTGGACAAATACCTAACAAATAATCCATTTCAATACACAAAAAAATTCCAATATAAACCCCACTTTCCCTGAAGAAAGAAAAGCATAAGATGTCTACAAAAATATGTTCAAATACATATGACAAAAGGTGTGTTTATCCCATATACACATTTATGAACTACCAAAAACTTGCTGCTAATTTTATCCAGGAAAAATCACATTCATATTTCCATCATTTTAATACTCAAAGTACCAGCATTTTAAAGCTTTGAGGGTAATTATTCTCAGAATTATACCACACTCCATTAAACAAAATAATGCACGTGTTAAAAGGCTGCACTAAACTCTGCTTTTGCAAAACTGTGCTTTTCCTCAAATGCATTCAGCCAGTGTTCAAGTGTCATTTCAAAATCAAAGTTATAAAAAAAAAAATAAATCTGATTTTTATGGAAACATTTATTCATTACCAATATGTCAAAACCTTAATGCAGTAATAAAAAAATCTGCATCATTGAGCAATTTCTGCATTGTCACTGACCCCTGTCCTAAAAAGCTGGAATATAAAAAACGTAATTTTAATGCATGCAATAGCTTATGAACCAGTGCTCCTTTGAAACAGTCAATTACACATCAACGGGGGAGTGTCAAAGTGTTAATTACTACTCCTTTTTTCCACAGTGTGTAAATAAAGAGGGTGCTGACATTAACATTCCATCACATTGCTTCATGTGATGAAACAAATTAACTGGGACAGACTGTGGCTTGCTAGGTCTAATGCATCAGCACACACAGACACACACACACACAATTTGCATGTTTTATCTTACTGTTCAGGAGAAACATTTACTGTTATAAAATTATTAATAAAAAAAAACCCCAAAAAAACAGAGATTTATACAAGCTGCTGGCTTACACAATAAAGTTGTGATATGTGGCCTAGTCAGAGTATCAATGCATTAAAACATCCCCCCCGAAAGGTGTAAGAAAAAAGGAGTTGGGAAAAACAGAGTCCTCTTCAAAACCCATAAAACAGCTTGTCCTAGGAGAACAAACCAGAGTTAGATGGTCCATTTATGATCCAGTAGAGGTTAGAGTCTGTGAACTCTAATAAATTCTTAAAAATTCCTATTCAGTTTCCTTGGCTTCAATATATGGTCTCAAACTGAAGCACTTTGCCGCTTCCATATTTAAAACCAAGTAAATAGTCAGAAAGGTAATTATCTGAAAAACTTACCAAGGGAGTCAATGAAGTCTTTGTTGTTCTGATAAAACTTGACATAGGATGCTAGTTTAGCACTTACAAAAATTGTCAAAAGCTAGAAGATGGAAAACAAATACAGGAATAGTTTAAATATGATCTCTGTTTCCCTCCCTGTAGGCTGGACAGATATCTATAGATATACACACATATACATATATACATACACACACACACATACAGATATAAAAAACACTGGTATTGAATAGAAAAATAACCCATTAAGAGCTAAAATTCAGTCTTTTGCCCTCAGTAGCAATCTGTGCTGAGCTTACTGTATTTTCTTGGACTTGAAAGGCAGTTTTGCTACAGAACTCGTGTGAGGACAGGATCTGTAACCCGAGTTTCTGAAACTTCTGAAGGGAAACATTTCCTGTGTAGTATTTTAATTGTAAACGCATTAAACACAATAGTACACTGCAGCTCAGTATTACTGACATGGGTTAACTATTCTAATGAATTTCAAAAGACATTAATACAACAAGGTACTCTACAGATATCAAACCATCTAGCTAAAAACATACTTACATCATGAATAAGTTCCCCTTCCAAAAATTTGACTGGTTTTAAGGCAAGAAGATGATCAAAGAGAAAGGTATTTGGATCCTTCAATGCTCGTACAATACATCTAATTAGAAAAAGGAAAATGCTTATTTTTACAGCAATAGTCATTTTTATGAGTAAGTGCAACTTAATTTGTTGTTCTTTCCTTTCTATGAAATACCAATGGGTTTTCAACTATTCTTAAAGATAAACCATGTCACATTCCAATTTTAATCTTCTCTTTACAGATGGAAGAAACAAGGAACAGAAAGCATTAAGTAATTTGCCCAGTATAACAAATGGAATTTGCCAAGTGGTAGTACCCTACTAAGATCACCCTACTGTTTCCATCTAGGCATCCAGTTCCAGCCCAGACTTCATTCCTAGAGGTATTTGTACCGTCCTCCTAAAATTTCCTAGAATTAAGTTGTTTAGGAAGATTAATTATACTTGAATATGTGACACAAAACAGAGAAAAACCTCAGTACCAAACACTGCAAGGCCTATGATTTATCAGTTGCGGCTCCAGACTATAAACAGACCTAAAGTGTTTCTAGAACTCAGATGAAAGCTTTTGTTCAGCGGCGCAAGAGAAGACTTAATGCTACCCTGGCTCTGACAGCCTGGACCCCCACCCTGCCACGTACCACATGCCCAGAAGAACCCCAGGTCTGCACAGACGCAGCAAGACGATAAACCCCGGGTAGACACGCTCCGTCAGATGTGCAAGGCCTCCAGTTGCTGCAGGGTAGCCACTGACGGCTTCATTTATGCACAGACACTTCCATTTTCAAAATGACTCACCCCATTTTTCTGCATGCTCAAGTATATACAACTCCCTTGAGAACTACTGGTTGTACACACCCAGCAAAACCAGTCACCTTACTAAAAATCTAATTCCCAAGAAGATTCATGATTGGTAGAATGTCGCACTACAAGCTTTTACTGATTTTGGCCAGTGGGGAAAATACACTTTTAAGAATCAATTTACCCTCAGCTTGTCCAACCTGTCAGTTTATTTCTGTGCAGTTCCCATCCTTGGTATTTGCTCACAGAAAAAGAGAGCAAGAATTTCTTTTCCAAAGAAAGCGCCAGTCAAAAAGAACGTTCAAAGTCAGAGAATCAAAGAATTAGGAAGTAACAAATGTGAGATAAAGGATGCCAGTTCTAATTTTGATCGCACAGTTGATTGAAACAAAGTCGTTACCCAGAGGTGATCTCTCTCTCAGCAGTGACCAGAAATACCCTTGTGCGCTCGCACAGTGGCATAAACCTGTCTCTGCCTGAGAAGAGCCAAACCTGCCGCAGCCGGGCACAGCTGAACTCTCCATCAAGTGAGAAAAGAGGCTGCGGCAGGGCCCTCGCCTGCCAGGCCATTTGATACTCTTAATAGCAAGGTGATCAACGTAATTTAGCAGTTGAGAAAAAGCCACTTTTAAGGAAACGGGGAAGTCAGTATTACCTGTGAGCATCAACTCTAGCCTGGGAAGCGTTGTCCTCTGTGTAACTTCCCAGTAGCTCCACCATTACTTTTGCTGCGGTGTCACTACAGAAGAAAATAAAAGTTACCTCAGGACTGCCGAAAAAACAGTTCAAACAAGACACTCAAATATTCAAATAATTCCATTATGATGTTATAGGTCAAATTAAATTACACTTGAAAAGATGTAGATGATGCATTTTAATTCTAGTGGAGAGAACAAATTAACTAGATGTATTCTTTCAATTCTTGTTCTACAAAATGTTTATCTTCACCCTTCATTTCATTCTCTTAAATTGATAAATTACCTGCTGGTTATGGAAAAAGCTTTCTGAGCTCGGAACAGCTTTATATGGTTCACTAGAATGCTCCTCTTGTGCACATCTGGATTTAATCATTGCAGAATAAGTAGCGCTGCAAAGTTTATTTCAAATGTAAAATGGCATATCTTAAAGAATATTTATGGTCAGGAAAATGACTGTACAAAAGTTGCTTTTTCTTCTTCCACAGATTCTCTCTTCAAGTATTTGGAGTAAGAGCTGCTCCTTTAACTGACGAAGTTAAGCACCAGCCACTAGATTGGCTTAGGCGGCTGTGAAGCAGCTTCCAATACTGCTTTGACCAACAGCCTTTAGAAAAAACAATTAATTCTAAAAAAGTTGAGTAAACCTAGGGCCTTGTGTACCCAGACTATTTTGTAAACAGTAGCTCATCAACCAGCTCCAAGACCATTTAACAGACTGTCATTTTAACAGATTTTTATTTATTTCCATGTAACGGTTCTTACCACTAGTGAAGAACAGCTCAGCAACTGCTCAGCAACTGCAGATGCTTTTTTACAGTATTTTCATCCAAAGCCATATATATTGAATATGCAGTGTGTACACACACAAAAAACTACTTCCTGTTTCTCATGGAATTCTTGTTAACTATTAAAAAGAAGGCTGTGAGAGTTCTTCTATACAGAGAATAGATTTTGTCGATGAGATCTTACTACTTCCTTTGAACAAGGCAGGATACGGATGTGGGTATGACCAAAACTCAACAGGGAGAGCACAACCTGAGTACTTTCATCACAGCTCCAGGTGCCAAACAGATCCCTAGGCATTAACCTGACAGATTGAAGTGCTGGAGCGTGTCCAGAGGAGAGCCACCAAGCTGGTGAGGGGTCTGGAGAGCAAGACTTATGAGGAGAGGCTGAGGGAGCTGGAGTTGTTCAGCGGAGGGAAAAGGAGGCTGAGGGGAGACCTTCTTGCTCTCTACAGCTGCCTGAAAGGAGGGTGTAGAGAGGTGGGGGGTCAGTCTCTTCTCCCGAGTCACAGGCGATAGGACAAAAGGAAATGGCTTCAAGTTGCACCAGGGGAGGTTCAGATTGGATATTAGGATAAACTTTAATACTGAAAGGATTGTTAAACATCAGAATGGGCTGCCCAGGGAAGTGGTTGGGGTACTACCACCCCCGGAGGTGTTTAGAGGACAGGTTGACATAGTGCTTAGTGACAGTTTATTATCAGAGTTAGGTTGATGGTTGGACTGGATGATCTTAAAGGTCTCTTCCAACTTAGACAATTCCATGATTCTATGATAACCAGAGCTGGGTTTTGAGAGCAGGAGTTTTGCAGAAGTCTCCTATGCCCATAAACAGACTGGCCACTGCTCTACTAGAAGGTACTTCCTCAGTGGAGAGGAGGAAGGCTGGATATTGCACTCCAGAGTACCTTAAGTTATAGTGTCAAGCTAAGATCTTCCTTCAAAGTAGCTCAGTTCCAGATACAGCCAATTTCCACATGTGGTCTAACTGGCCTACAAGACTCTGCAAGAGTAAAGTTTCAATGTGCTTTAATTACTTGAATTAATGGCATAAGTTGCACAGGGAAGGAAGAAGCCAACACAACACTCCCGCTATGATACAGGTTTAATCCAGAAAGCGACACAGATCTGAATGGTTCTTCCAGTAACTATCTTTATAGGGGTATTTATTTTAAATCTCACAATACTATTATTTGACAACTTCTCTATTGGGTAAATTTTTGTGCTCCTAGAGAATTTGCCAGATCTCACAGATGTGCAGTACAAATACTAAGACATCTTGGGAAACAAGCAATATTGTATCTAATCTGGATGTACATTGCGTGAAGACAGTTTGTGCCCAAGGCACGGGAATTTTCTGTAGGTCCCAGTTATTATTCCAGAACTGTGTTCAGGGACGTAAACTTGAATGAATCCTTTGTTTTAAGACTAGCATTAAAGAGGTCAGCTTATGTTTTGTCATGGCAACTGATACTAGTGTATAGAGGGACCATCAGCTCTGTATCAGTGAAATAAAATTAATTTAGACAGCTTTCTATATGAAAGAGCCATTTGCATGTGAATCAGTCTATGACAGACCATGGTTCTGGCCTGGTCAAATCTTCCCAGCACTAGGTGTTCTAGTGAAGACAAAGTTTAATACAGGACTGATACCATACAGACTTGCAAATGAAGAGGCTCGGCTCAGGTGCTGTTCAACCTTCTCAATACAAGTCTCATTTAATCTAAGATTTCAGTACTTGTCCTTATACACCTCAGAACTGTATTTCTGAAATTTTTCCTCTTCTCCCCCTTCCCTTAGGAATAAAAACTGAGAACTCTGCATTTAACTAATTTCAAATACTATTTGCAATCTGCCCACCTTTTTTTTTTTTCCATTTATGTTTCTAGGAAACAACAGAATGCTGTAAGGCAATTACTCCCAAACTTTCTGTGCTAAATTCCTGTGAGCCTCAGCAAATATGCAGGCCTTTTAATTTCATTCATTCTATTCAGTGTCAGATTGGATTCGGTGTCATAAATTAGGATGTTTAAAGTAATACAGACAACTGTTTTACCAAAGCTAAATGTGTATCTCACCTAAGATGCAAATGTGAACATTATTTCTAGCAATACAGCTTGCACAAATACTCTTGGCTCCACTTCCTAGCCTAGAAGTGGAACTTGACAAAAAGCCAGTGAGAATTGAAGAGTGATGGTAGATAAAAGGAAGACAAAAAAATTAAGAGTATTCAGAGAATTAGTAAGATGTCAGAATGAAGCTCCTCTACATTACATTACATTAAATGGAATTAAAATGAAATGAAACAATTATTTTGCAGGTGATTGTCATGCTGAGCTTTTTGCTGCACGTATTAATGAGCAGACTTGCCAGACCTGTTCTGAATGTAAACCTGGGCAGGACTAACCCCACTCTGACTCCTGCCTGGTCAATGGCAGAGACCAGCTCTAAGCTGCATCAGGCTGGCAGCCGGCAGGCTATTCAGGGCCTCACAGCAGAACTCAGCTCCGGCTGAGGGCAAGCCATGCAGGCCTGTAAAATTCCATCTATAACTGGAAAAGAAAACAGGTTGTGGTACCTTGCAGTTTCATACCAACACCGCTAGGAAAATGCTGAAGACTAAAGCAGCTGAGACACAGCTCTGCTGCAGAGCCCTTATGGCAAGAAGCATAAGCAGCAAAGAAAGTAACTAATCTCTTGCAACGTTCAACTACCAAACACAGATCCCAGAAGCCACACTAGCCACCTGTCCTCCAGCCACCACCACCAGTTTTACTTCAGTTGATCATGACGAAAGTAAAAATCTCTCTCTTTAAAGAGATCAAGATTTTGATCATCAGAAAGAAGAAACTTCAACCATAAAGTGATTGGAAAAGATCTGACAAAACAAGCTTTCATTTATCACTGCAAAATTAAACTCAATAGTTTTCAACAATGTGTTCTCTTCCCTCGATTATAAATCAACATGGTAATTGAGGTGTGATTTTTATTACTTATTTTTCAGTTCCCACTTATCTTCCCATACTGCTCGATAGAGCAACATTCCTGAGTGCTAAAGCTGGAATGCTGCTGTGAGTTTCCCATACTATTGCAAATAGTGCCCACTGATCCAGGAGAGTGAACCAGGTCAAAGGTGCCAGGGTCACTTCTTGTTTTCTTTTCTGGAGAGAAGTGTAGAGCGCTCTGAAAAATTGCTCTGTTCAGCGCAAGGCTTGCTGCAACAGACGGTACGGACACTGAGTGCAGGAGCAATATGTTACAGGGTTCATCAAAGTTTTTAATGCCTAACTTAAAAAATATCACCTATTATTAGTATGCAAAAAAATATTTGGTAGCAAGGCTATTGCTAGCACTGCAAACAAAAATTAGAAGTTTAATCCAAAGATGTGATAACGAGACTAGGTAAAAATTGTTAAGTGTGGGAATTAAACTAGTTAAAACCTCTCAATAAATCAACAGGATGAGAACAGTTCATAAGGGTAGGACCATTACAGACTATCAGTGTGATATTTCTGAAACAAAATAAGCCCTAAATAATGCATAAGATTTCTGATTAACATTGCTGAAATTACTTTGACCACCTGAAATCTGTCATACAATATTATCAATGGAAAAGTGTTTTAATGTTAGTAACAGGAACAAGAATCCCCAATAATGTTGTAGCACACAATGTAACTAGTCCACAAGGATTAATCATCCCTAAATTGAGGTTAGTTAAAAATGATCCTACTATGCTGTCACAGCGTTTCCAGGCCACAATAAACTAACTCTCCTGCCAGAAGAAACTTTCCTCCTCCTACCAGAGCTCCACACTTGCCTTTTTTTTGGCCTGGCAAAGTCACTTCCCCAGTCCAATCCACCGTGCAACTCATGTGTTTGTGCCTACTCTAGCACAAACACACCCAGGTACTGGTAGCTGGAGGGGACAGGACAGGAATGGGGGGGGACAGGAGAGAACTGCTCCCTTCTGCAGCAGTATGGAGTTATGCAAATGTCCAGTTCTGCTACCAGTGTAAGTCAGCAGCGTACACGTCCTGATGCTGCCTTTCTAAAAAAAATTAGAAAAATTTAAAAAACTAATTCAGAGAAGAGAGTGAAATGGAAGGACAGGGACAAACAGCACACACGTACCCCACAACCTACACCAGGGACTGTTTAGATAGGCTGAAACTGTTGTGGAACTACACAGTGAAACTACCTCTGGATACCAGCCCATCTCTACAGCCCTGGCCAGCGCAGTCAATACACCGTATCACATTTATAAGATAAACTGATGACAGCTCTCAGTTAAGACTTACGTAAATTTACAGGCACGATACACACAGGATTACTTTACATGCCAGAAGACACTGGTCTGCCAAGTTTGTGAGATCAAAGATGCTTCTTATGATCCAGGATAATAATTTAAAATGGCCAAGCAGGTATTTTGTGGACATTAATTTCCATGACTAGTGGAAAGCTCTGTCCTAAAGCTAATGTTTACATAAAAAGACTGATTCTGTTAACTGTGATTGATAAGCCTCCCAACATCATTAAATAAGAGATAGCACTACCATGCACTAAAATGTCAAAAGTGCAATTAAATAATAAACTTGGCATAATGCTACAATGCTCAAAGATTAATATTTATAGAAAGGAATAGTTTTATTTTAGGAGTCTGTGGTGTGCAGCTAATTCACTACTAGCCTTCATATTTTTGGAAACTCTTGTTTCCTAATATAAGAGTGCCTCAAAACATTAAAAAACAACACAAGTATATTTGGATCCAATTTTCAGTACAGATTAATTTTAGAAGTGCTGTGAGAAATACTTTCCCTACAGATCACTTACAATATATCAATATAAAACACAATTACGTATTACTTTTTTTTTTTTATACCTTTTTTTGCAGTCCACTAGGACATCATACAGCAGTCTCAGAAGAGTATGCTTTTTCTCTGTCCCGAGATTCCAGTCAGAAATCCATTTTCGGACCTAAGTAGAAAAACTTATGAAAAAGAGGTACTGGGGAAAAGACTAAAATAAAACCAAAAAATATTGCTCATTTTCTCTCAAGCAGAAAAGATCTTGCAGACAGATTTCTCCTTTGGGTCCTCTGACTCTCAGGTTCCCCATGCAGAACCCAGAAGTTTTCCCGTGAGAAGCCAAAAGTCTGTGCTCTCCCCGTTACTTCCTAAATAAGGATGAGCGGTTCTAATAAACTCCAATCCCAGAGCAAGGGACAAGAACTTGACGCCTCACTCCTGATCAAAGTTTGTCACTTTGACAACTATCACAGGAATCAAACAGACAAATCGAACCACGTTCAGCATCAGAAATGGAAAATAAACAGCAGCTTAATTTAGATTCTGCAAACAGACGTTTAAAAGACGAGAAATTTCATATTCCACATTTCTTCTTTCACTAGGGTCTGGCAATTTATAAGGAGTTGGTCTGTACCAACTCTGACTAATATTTAGTGAGACGAAGCATCATTAGGGCAAAAACCATAACTTGAAGCACCACATTAATTACCTGATCTAGTTCAGTTGGAATGTACTGGATGGCACCACACGACGAGGCCACTTTAAGAAGGCTGCAGTACACCGTGTATCTCACAGGAGTGTTCTTATCCATACCATGGAAGAGATTGCTCAGTCTAAACCACAAACAATAAAAAAACGAGTTAAAAAGGTTTCAAAAAACCGTCACTGGAGTGCACGTAAATGTTTCTATTAAGATGTGTGTTAGTACACACAAAGCACCTTACATCTGTGATGAATTACAATGGCTTCCAGTTTTCTATGCATTTTAATTTTGTAATGTCCAAGCAATGAAAGTATATTCATACTTCTATTTTATGAGAGGGAAAAAATACAGTGGGAAAAAAAGAGTGCTTCCTGCAACACAGACACACTTTGACTTAAAGACATACAATTGCAAGATACGGTTGTTTCACTTTCCCCTGTACGATACTTACAGCTGCAATCTAAGAGATGGGCGCTCTCCTTCCCGAAATTTTACTAACTTTTCACACAGGCTTTCAATCAGGGCTTCTTGTTTGTCAGGTTCCAGGATAAGAAGCAAAGAGACTACGCTGTTCATCACACTCTCAACATCTGCACAAAACAAAACACGCAGCTGTTTACAAAGGCAAGCAGCAATTGGTCAGTAGCTATTTAGTGCTGGAGAGTTACTTCTGCTACGAATTATTATCTTGCATTGGCATGAACTGTAAAAGAAAGAAAATGTTGAGATAAACCATCTGGATATTAACCAGAATGTGTATGAGAGATTTGGCTCCTGTGGTCTTTCATCAACACATCTTCGTGTCAAGAAGAATTACCACTCTAAGGTCAAAACAGAATTTTGTATTTGATATCACACTTGTTCCGATTTCTCTCTTCACTCGTAAAAGAATTCAGAGGAAGCTCAGGTTTTGGTCTTACAGAAACAGTGTCTTCCTCCTGATCATCCAGACAACTGGCCCATGGTTCTAACGTGAGAATAATTACACTTAGTGCTCAAGCACAGCAACACATTTCACCAGGAAACCAAGATCACAGGGAAAATGCCCACAAGAACAAAGTATTTTCAAAAGTCTCCTCAGCTCCTGCTTTAAGCGTGGTATTCCACCCTTTCCAAACAAGACCAGATCGGTTTTGTGTTTTCACAGTCTGCCCAAATATTATGCAAAGGATAAGCACAAAATTCATTACATATCAGAAAACATTATTTATTCCCTGAAATGACATTTGAACATCAAACAGCAGAGCAATAAGCTTCTCTAGTATTTCATACCCGTTTGCCTATAGTAAAAGGCAATATGAAAAAAAAATCGTAAGCACTCCTTCTTAGCAATTGATTGATATTTTACATATAAAAGTTCCAAATGGAATTTGTATATTGGTACAAAGCACACCACTTAAGGCTACTGCAGCATTATCAGTGTCATGAAAACGTAGTAAATATATAAAACTTGCTATGCCCTCATAACAAGCACAGTCCCACTCAATTTCTGACTTCTTCAAAAGGCGATGGATGTTTGGAAGAGGTAGAGTACATGCAAATTTTAACATGGTGATGATGGAAATAAGCACTTCCAGTTTGAAAATACTGATGGCGATATGTTTAGCAAAGCCAACAAGAGTTAAAGATGCAAACCTTTGTCATCCTCTTTCAGGCACACATCACAAACTTCAATAATCTGTGCCAAATCCACGTGAAGTCCACCTTCAGCGTTTTCTTCAGAGATTTCTGCTCCTTTAGATTTAAGGTAAGCTCGAAGTTCTGCAGCCTTAAAAAAAAAAACACAAACAAAACCCCCCCACAACACATAAAACAGTTGCTTTGTGAACAGTAATGACATTTCTTACAGATTTTTGTTCCACAACCACTTCTCTGCCCCTCACTGCTCACTCAAACGGCCTCTCATTTCTCCTTACCACCTTGTATCCTACAATACTCTCTCTCCTCCACTTTAATGTACAACAATATACTGACTCAGATGAAGATGTTGCATGTGCTGTGGCTGGTTTGCCAGTGACTGAATAGATCACCCAGCTGTTGAGCTTTCTCTCCATAGGAACACATCACTTACAACTGCTGGTTAGAGAACAGGAGGCCTAGTAAGTTTTTGTGGTGCAGATGCTTTCTTTTTATTATCTTTTTTTTTTTAATTATTTTTTAATCTCTTTGAAAACTTCAGGAAACAATAAACCATTTAGTTGCAATTCACCAGAAAAGGGTATAAACAAAACTACTTTAGAGAAGATGGAACTTACAGTCTTCACACAAGTTAATGCCAATTCCCAATATCATGCTACAACCTGCCTTAACTTCTTAGGATTTAAACCTACAATAAGAAAATGCCTTTCCCCAGCAACAGGCCTATCCATTAACTTTACAATCCATGGTTTTAGCAGCAGAACCATGATCCTTCAGACACAATCTGCGTTTTGGCACAGGGGAACTCTGACCAGTGTAATTTACATCAAGTTTGGTGTCAAATAATTTCAGAACCATAAGATAGGATGAAACGCTCTAGGACTCTTCACTGTACTGAAGAAGTTTCAGCATAACTACTTGATGGGCATTTACTTGACATTATGGCAAGTGAAAACCGGATATACAAGTTGCATATGCATGTCTTGTAGATTTCCAACCAGGTACCTATACACCACTTAAAAGACACTAGGCACAACAAACTCTAAAATTCAAAGACACAATGAAAAAGTAGCTTCACAGCTCCCATGCCTGTAGTATTGGGAATCCTGCAAAACCAAGACGCATAAGCAACACAGTAGCCCGAGTTCCATCTAGTTTTTCTCTCCTTAAACANGCCCTGACACCGCCACCCTCGCCACCCGCCGAGCCCCGGCCGCTGACCTGATCCTCTTCCGTGATGTCGATAAAAGCCGGGACGCTCATGGCGGCGGAGACTCCCGCGGCCGGACCCGACACGCCGTCCGCACCGGAAAGACAGACCGGCTTCCGGCGTCGCGCGGCGCCCACTTCCGCTTCCCAGCCGCTGAGGGGTGGGCGGGAGCTTGCTCCCCGCTCCGCCCTCCCCAGCGTCGCTGAGGTGAGGTGGTGGCGGTGGGAGCGATATCGTGCGGGTCTGGCAGTGGCTCAGCAGGAGTGTCGCTCAGCCCGACGTGCTGTCACACCTCTTCCCCGCTGACCCTCGTCGTGGCCGGATGAGCCGGACTCCCCTTGGCGGTGGAGCTAGCGGTGTCGGGCCCGCTGCCGCCTCAGCGCTGGCTGTGCGGGGGAGTAGCCGCGGCATTTAGTCAGGTATCCCCAGGAGGACTACTACCGTGTGGAAAGAATGAATTTTTTTTTTTCCCCTCTCTCCACCTAAAGAGAATATTTTCTACTCCCTGTCGCCCCTTTAAAACTGTAGGTTCTTACCTAGTCCTTTTTTCCTGAAAGAGTTAAATAACAGACTTGGATTAGGTATGTTAGGGGTGAAACCTCGTCAGAGACAGGAGTTCCTAACTGGGTGCTGGTAACCTGATGCTTAGATTGTCTTAATATCGCCTGAAGTTGTAAGTGCAGTTAGTTTTACCACTGTATTGCATGTTTTTTCAGCTAGAGAGTACGAAATTTCCAGTCAACAGGTCTGGCAGACCAACAGAACATAGCTGGACATTCATGATATTTCAAAGGCAAAAATGAAATGGAGGGAAAAAGAAAACTACAAGCAAACTTCTTTCCCTGTGGCTTATGCTAAGTGTTCACTGAATATAGAAAAGCTTAGACACATTCACAACTATTGAGGTTAAATATATTCTGAAGACTTACTTAGTAAGAACTGGAGGGTTTTTGAGAGGAGACTCCGTGCATGGTCTCTTAGTGCTACATAACTACCATCTAGAGAGTAATTAAGAACTTTTTATTACTCTGAAAGTCATTGAGTAATTCAAGATAAATATTTCTTTGGAGAAATGCAGTCTGATAACCGGTAATGGAAATTTGAAGTGCCAAGAGAAGAGAGCTGAGGTGATTGCTCTGCCAATGAGAAAGTTGAGGCTGGTACTGCGGTGCTGTGTTTTGCGTCATTTAGAACATGTGAATCATCTTGATGGTACAGTATTTTGTAAAGTCTTGTCCCTGATATAAAATAACTAAGTGAGATATCGTTAGCTGGAACTACAGGTAGTGTCATATGCCTTCAAGAGTTTAAGTAAATAATCTGCAGTATGAAAAAAGCTATATTGATTTATTGATCATACCACTGAGTACCATCCTAGTCTTGACACTGTTTAGCAAAAAGAGCCATTGCTCAGCTGTTGGTGAAACACTCATTTAGCCCCAATTTTACAAATGAGATTTTAGCAATAAATACAGAAATGCAGATAAAAAGGGGCCTTGACAGCAATATTCGGTGTTCACGGTGGTTTGTATTTAGACTCATTGAGTATTAATCGCAGCCTTGGAGATTTCAAAGGGGGTTGTCAATATATTGGAAGGTAATCAGGAAAAAGTACCCATTGACAATGAGCTCAAAGGGTGTATAGACTTAAAGATGCCACTCCAGGCAGTTGCTGTGCTTAAAGAATAGCAGATGCTATTTTTGTTGTCCTGGAAATTCCCTATGAAATTTTTTCATTCCTCAGGAAAACAAATCTTGATGAATTCAGCTTCTCTGGCTGTGGAGTGAAAGTTCCTCCCCATCTGCAAAAGCTGAAAAATCTTAATTATGCTGTGAAATTACTGGTCAATTTGCAGGAAACAAAACCACAGTCCAGTGCTTCAGGGAATACTGTGAACTTGCAGGAGAGCTTTTGCATCTCATATACTCAAATTTTACACGTTTGTATCCCAACTAACACACATAATGCGGTTCTGTCTATAACCTTTCTTTGTTTTGGATCACCAAACATTTCGTGAAATGTTTCTAATATAGGTTTTTTATAAAATATATAGAAAATATAGAAAGCACTAGCAGTTTCAACCTTTTATCAGTAAAGATTGAATTAATTATTAGTCGCATCACTAATGGTGGGTATCACGATACCCACCAGAGTTTGCAGAGATAAAAGTGTCTGTTAAAAACTTAACTAAATTCTCTAGGTTAGTATGGCTGCTGTACACAAACCTCCTTTTTTCCTTTTCATGTACAAACCTGACCAGGCAAACCAGGCACTGAGTCTAATAACCAGGGCAGGGGTAGCATATGCTTCTGAGGTACCACAGCACTGAGCACAAGGAACAAGATAAAGGCCCACACTGCCTTTAATTAAACTTCATGACTCAAGTTTAGTTGTGATCAAATGCATGCTTGTATTACTTTTGAAAAGTGGTTCAACTCTTAATGTTTTTTATCA
>VXBJ01000267.1:610882-668569 GCA_013400055.1 Nycticryphes semicollaris
GGAAGAAATGAGAAATGAAAACCAAGTATTAAGGAGGTGAAAAACTTTAAGGAGGAAACTACAAACACAGACTCATATTTCAGTCTACAGTTTCTTTAATGGGCCTGTTTAACCTCCCTGGGAAATGCCACACACGAGCTTACCGACAGCTACAGGAGTCNTAAAAGTGGCTTTATACGGAATATGTTAATACTGGCTGATTGATAGTATTACAAGTATTTTGGATTTCGTAGGTCAGCCTTCTGGAAGTTACAGATAGATACAGAGATATGTCTGCCCTTTGTATGCCTAATCTGAAACGGGATCTGATTTTTTTATTTTAAAGCATTTTTAAAGTGCAGATGACTTTCATCTAGTGTTGCTGAGTAGAGTCCTGTGAGAATAACTTGGTAACTTGGCATCCAGAACACTGGAGGAACAAGGATGCTTCATACAGTTATTTGATTTGCACAGATCTTTACAGGACATTTCAGGTGCCTAGTGCCAGTTTGCTTTCTGGGATATTATGCATGATTACAAGCTGCCATGAGTCTCCTTGTAGGTTGCATTCTGTGTGAGAGATTCCTCTGCAAATGTTTGATACCCTGGGATATATAAATGGCCCAAGTTGCGTAGAGAATTGTCTCCCAAACTCAATGTCTAATTTTGTTTAGGTAGTGCCCCCAGGTGGAGGCTTGTCACGTGTTATTCTAACTGTAAAAAAAATGAAATAACTGTTGATCACACTGGGTAGACAGGACATGACTCTAAAGAGCTCTGCTGAAATATCCACATATGGAACGTTGCATGATACTTTATTTGTCCCAGAAGAATTAAGATGATAGATGATAGCTGGGGTTTGAACTTGTGCATCAGGAAGTCCACTTTGAATATAAAAGGGGCAGTATGTGTTTTGTGAAACTACCAACGTAAAGAGGATGTAGTAGAAGAATGGATTTCAGTTTTATTGAAACAATGACACGTCTGTGGAAACGAGGCAATTTTTTATAGTCTTGTCTGCAGTTTGTGATGGCAGTTGAGAAACAGGGTGTGGATAGGGTTAAAGCTCTCCCGAGGTAGCCAGCAGTCTTTGCAGAGGCTGCCAGGATTGGAGCCTGGGCCAGCAGCTGTGCAGGGTGGGCTGGGAGCTATGCCTCAGGGACAGGCCAGAGCAGGAATCCAAAGGAGGGCACTACAATTTCAGAATAGGCTAATGTGTGGATGTCTGTGTATGTATGTATGCACATGGAGAAAGAAACATCCGTGTAAGTCTTGGCTGCTGAAGGGAGGAGATTAATTTTGACTGGCATCCATTGTAAACTGTTTTGTTTTGTTTCTGTAGGCAAACCAGAAAGAGAGAGATAGATACCGAGTGTAAAGAAGCGATATTCTGTCCTGCACGCTTTGAATGTAGTGATTGAAGAAAACAAGGCTCTTCAGGTGATGCATCTTCAAAAGCAGTCTTCATGGAGGCAATAGCTCTTTGAAATCAACAGATGGCTTTGGAAAATAACAGATTTAGGGTCGACTCTAGAAGCTGATCCTCTCTTGTTAAAAGCATTAATGAAACTTACCTTCTTCAATACAGAAAAGAAGTACAGACCCTAAGACTCTATGATAGCACGTTTTCCCCTCTTCAGAATTTTTTTTATTTTTTTAAACAGTCCTGTATCTGTGTGATGGTGAGCTGAGTGGGCTCTCTGGAAAGCAGGGTAAGTATAACTGCCTTCTGTGAAAACCGGCCAATAACACAGTCGTGGACCCTTTCATTCCTGCACTTACTACGTTTTGTGCTGAGTGCCCTCTTGAGGTTTTTGGCACACAGTGACCTGTATGAGTCCCAGGTGGTGTGGCTGTAGCTGAGCTGTTCTTGAGTCCTTCCTTTAAAGGTTTTTCTTCTTTTTTTCTTCTTTGGGAGAGATGTTCTAACCAACCTAGATAGGAAGAACACAGTTAGGTCAGCTATTACTTTAAGTCAGAATTACGGACAATATTTTTCACCCTTCCGAGTAACTTAATTCGTTCAAAATCCTAGTCAGCCAAACTAAATTGGTTTCATATTCAGAAGCTTTGATTATCTGTATTGGTTTATAGGAATGTCCTTCCTTCTTACATTTCTNTCCTTTTCATGTACAAACCTGACCAGGCAAACCAGGCACTGAGTCTAATAACCAGGGCAGGGGTAGGATATGCTTCTGAGGTACCACAGCACTGAGCACAAGGAACAAGATAAAGGCCCACACTGCCTTTAATTAAACTTCATGACTCAAGTTTAGTTGTGATCAAATGCATGCTTGTATTACTTTTGAAAAGTGGTTCAACTCTTAATGTTTTTTATCACAGAATCACAGAATATCAGGGATTGGAGAGGACCTTGAAAGATCATCTAGTCCAATGCCCCTGCCGGAGCAGGAACACCTAGATCATCCAAATCCTGGCTAATTAATTTATTTGCATTTGGGCAGTATTTTTGAAATGATACCCCTACTTTAACTGAAGACCTATCTTTACTAAAAGTGGCTTTATACGGAATATGTTAATACTGGCTGATTGATAGTATTACAAGTATTTTGGATTTCGTAGGTCAGCCTTCTGGAAGTTACAGATAGATACAGAGATATGTCTGCCCTTTGTATGCCTAATCTGAAACGGGATCTGATTTTTTTATTTTAAAGCATTTTTAAAGTGCAGATGACTTTCATCTAGTGTTGCTGAGTAGAGTCCTGTGAGAATAACTTGGTAACTTGGCATCCAGAACACTGGAGGAACAAGGATGCTTCATACAGTTATTTGATTTGCACAGATCTTTACAGGACATTTCAGGTGCCTAGTGCCAGTTTGCTTTCTGGGATATTATGCATGATTACAAGCTGCCATGAGTCTCCTTGTAGGTTGCATTCTGTGTGAGAGATTCCTCTGCAAATGTTTGATACCCTGGGATATATAAATGGCCCAAGTTGCGTAGAGAATTGTCTCCCAAACTCAATGTCTAATTTTGTTTAGGTAGTGCCCCCAGGTGGAGGCTTGTCACGTGTTATTCTAACTGTAAAAAAAATGAAATAACTGTTGATCACACTGGGTAGACAGGACATGACTCTAAAGAGCTCTGCTGAAATATCCACATATGGAACGTTGCATGATACTTTATTTGTCCCAGAAGAATTAAGATGATAGATGATAGCTGGGGTTTGAACTTGTGCATCAGGAAGTCCACTTTGAATATAAAAGGGGCAGTATGTGTTTTGTGAAACTACCAACGTAAAGAGGATGTAGTAGAAGAATGGATTTCAGTTTTATTGAAACAATGACACGTCTGTGGAAACGAGGCAATTTTTTATAGTCTTGTCTGCAGTTTGTGATGGCAGTTGAGAAACAGGGTGTGGATAGGGTTAAAGCTCTCCCGAGGTAGCCAGCAGTCTTTGCAGAGGCTGCCAGGATTGGAGCCTGGGCCAGCAGCTGTGCAGGGTGGTCTGGGAGCTATGCCTCAGGGACAGGCCAGAGCAGGAATCCAAAGGAGGGCACTACAATTTCAGAATAGGCTAATGTGTGGATGTCTGTGTATGTATGTATGCACATGGAGAAAGAAACATCCGTGTAAGTCTTGGCTGCTGAAGGGAGGAGATTAATTTTGACTGGCATCCATTGTAAACTGTTTTGTTTTGTTTCTGTAGGCAAACCAGAAAGAGAGAGATAGATACCGAGTGTAAAGAAGCGATATTCTGTCCTGCACGCTTTGAATGTAGTGATTGAAGAAAACAAGGCTCTTCAGGTGATGCATCTTCAAAAGCAGTCTTCATGGAGGCAATAGCTCTTTGAAATCAACAGATGGCTTTGGAAAATAACAGATTTAGGGTCGACTCTAGAAGCTGATCCTCTCTTGTTAAAAGCATTAATGAAACTTACCTTCTTCAATACAGAAAAGAAGTACAGACCCTAAGACTCTATGATAGCACGTTTTCCCCTCTTCAGAATTTTTTTTATTTTTTTAAACAGTCCTGTATCTGTGTGATGGTGAGCTGAGTGGGCTCTCTGGAAAGCAGGGTAAGTATAACTGCCTTCTGTGAAAACCGGCCAATAACACAGTCGTGGACCCTTTCATTCCTGCACTTACTACGTTTTGTGCTGAGTGCCCTCTTGAGGTTTTTGGCACACAGTGACCTGTATGAGTCCCAGGTGGTGTGGCTGTAGCTGAGCTGTTCTTGAGTCCTTCCTTTAAAGGTTTTTCTTCTTTTTTTCTTCTTTGGGAGAGATGTTCTAACCAACCTAGATAGGAAGAACACAGTTAGGTCAGCTATTACTTTAAGTCAGAATTACGGACAATATTTTTCACCCTTCCGAGTAACTTAATTCGTTCAAAATCCTAGTCAGCCAAACTAAATTGGTTTCATATTCAGAAGCTTTGATTATCTGTATTGGTTTATAGGAATGTCCTTCCTTCTTACATTTCTGTTGTTTTTTTTTTTTTTCCTAGTTCTGACTAAAAGGAAGGTGATAAATAAACTCTTTGAGTCTCTTTTTGCACGACATACCAGAAGTCTCAGGGGAAAGCCTGTTGTCCTTACTCTTCCAGACAAGTTCTGTAGTCAGAGGAACTCTGGGTAACTTCAGTATGCATGGTAACTTTTGGATGCTTTCTCTGTTGTTGGTTTTTATAAACCGTTTGTAGATTTTCCGTATTTGCTCACTTACTTCAATTCCCCCAACTGTATCAATTAAAAAGAAAAAATACCTGCACTTACCCCAACCAGCATGCTATCGTCATTCAAAATATTTGTTAAATATTCTGAATTTAAGAAAAAGATTCAATATTGTATTATTACTAATAATATTGTGTTCTGACATGGAGCATTTTGCCTGTGCAAAGCCCTTAGAAATATATTTTGTTTGGACTCTTGATACAATTATTTTGCTGTTAGTGTAGCAGGTGTTTTTCTTAACCGTTTTTTTAGGAGAAATCCTAAGTTTAAAGGAAATGAGCACTCGATTATTTAAATTTCCTGAGATTAGAGGAAGAACACTTTGCCAAACAATGCCTCTTCACTTCAAAACCTCTCCCCATAAATTATGTTAGGAGATCTTATTAAAAGTCTGTAAAAATTTCCTATTAAAAATGGTTGATTGCAATCCAGACCATCACAGCTTTTGTGCTTTCAGTGAAATACCACAGCTGTCGCAAAGAAATATATTGTGAGACAAAAGGTTTTGTTTCCTTAGTCATAAATTATTTTTGTGATATCTGAAGTAAGATAAAACTTTCACTTATGTTTGAGTGAAGGAAGATTCCAGTGATAACTTGTTCAAAAAATCTATAAAAGGAATATAAGAATGTAGATCTAGATAGCAAATTAGAATCAGACTTCCTTTTTGTTGAAGGAAAGCAATTATTTCTGAAGTCAGTGGAGATTATAACCAGGGATAATAGCATAACTTTGCAAAGCACAGTGCCTTTATCTCAGTAGAACCTGAAGTTTAAGCTTTCAAGTCTGACCTTTGAGAACTGCACAATAGAAACCTTTAGTTTTTAAACCAAAATTAAAAAATACTAAGTAGTCTATTTACTAATTATACTTCAAACAAAAATAAAACTTTTTTTTTCTTTGAGATTTTGAAGAAGCATTAAACAATTAGGCTTTGAACATATTTGTTTTTCTGTCAGCAAATGAGTTTTCCGCTGAGGAATTCTGCAGAAACAGCAGCCTTAGGGAGGAAGAAGGGGCTGTATGTACACTGAATAGACTGTGAAGTGTTTGCTGTCAGGATCAGATTCAACTATGTTTGCATAATCAAGAAGCAGAAGTGTGTTCCACGTATGACCTGTGTATGTAATGGAAATATGAAAGTACAGCTTATATACTCAAGAATATTTTCCAAAATGAGTTGCCAAATGATTTTGAATGAAAGATAAATTAGGATATTGACCATTTGCTCATATATCATTGCTTTATGTATAAAGGTCAAATTTCTCAGTCTCCTCCCCTGCTTGTTATAGAGATTACTGAATAAAGAAAGATAGTACAGGTGCTAGAACCCAGAGTTTGAGAGACATTATGGATTATGTGTGGAAAAATCAGTATGTTTTTTCTAACTGTCAACAGTACTTACACAGTTCTCTTTGCCCTGTGCCATCACAAGAATTTACTGGTATTTGTTATAGATACATATATTTAAATAAGGAATCAGGAATGTTCAAAACAAAAATGCAAGATGGTCTTCTCTTCTGCTGTGTAATTCAGAAAAATGGAGTGTGCAGCCTTGATCCTTTAATAAGATCCATTATTATAGCCCCGTACTTTTTTTTTTTCCTTCTGAGTGATTTTTCTTATAAATCAAAATCCATCTTGGAGTGCTTTTTTTATGGCAACATGTGCTCTGCATTCTTCAAGTCAGACTTGCTCAAACGGGAAGGACTATGAAGATAAATATCTTTAGCATAAGGTCTAAAGCAAAATAATCAACCTTTGAGAATTATTTCCTTTGTGAGAATGAAGATATATGTATTTCACGTCCCGTGTACCTGGGGAGGGCGGGTGATCCTGTGTTTGTGCTGGTGAGATCCAGGAGTCAATGCACAGCAGTGTAGATGCGGTACCTTGCCCATAGAACTGCATACTGCCCCAGGCACTGCTGGAGGGTGCGTGGGGTGCTTTTGGGGTCAGGGAGGAGTACCTAAAACCTCTGTAGTCCTCTGTACCCTGTTAGGATCTAGCTCTGTGTTCTTACTCACACCAAATGGTCTTTTACAAGTAATCCCACTGATGTCAGTGAGACTTTGCTGTAATAAAATGCTGTCTGACAAGAATATGGATATCAGAATCTGGCCCTGCTTGTACTAATTCCATTTTAATGAATACTTAAATGGGGTTGTTATTAAAAAAGTCTATTTCCTAATATTCAATAAATCAGAACTATAAAATCAGTTTGCCAGTTGTTGCCACTCTAGTCAAAGCCAGTTTCTCTTGTATTGAAAAGAATAGTACATACTGTCTCCATTCAGGAGGGATTAATTGTAATACTTTTATCTGCTTCATGAGATTTATGTCTAATAATGAAGAGTAAAGAAAAGTAGGGGAGCTTTAAACATTCATTATTTTTAGTACAGCACCATATATTCATGAGATGTTTCACAAACACAGAATTTGCTTAACCTAAGAAGCTTGTTTCATGAATGAGCAACTTCAAAACAGAATAAAGAAAACATTATTCACTTCGCTGATCATATCCACTGAATTTTAGAAGATGGAGCCTTGGGCACTCCATGGTAGTGCAGAGGTACATATTAAAGTCTGCTAAGGTTTTGTAGGCCAGTCATCTAATGAAGATTATTAAAGCAGTAGTGTGTCGTGCTACTGGGGAAACTACCTGCCGTGAGTCCTCGCTGTTGTGAAACAAAGTCGGACTCTGTATGGAAAATGTTTGGGGTTTGAGATGGTTTCTCCCTACGCATGGAAGAGGACTGCTCTGCTTAACTTCCATGGTGACATTCATACCAAGGAGTAGGAAGAATGCTTATGATGCTACTTGACTTTGTTGCACGTTAACAAAAAATAAATAAAATCCACTTAGGGAGGGCAAAAAAGAAGCTGAAATCACTTAAGTCAAAGGTAAAGCTGCCATTGTATTGAGAGCCCGGCAGAAAAATTCTAGCGAAGTAGTATTTCCTGGGAATTTGTTAAACCTTTGAAATCCAAATGTTTCACGTGGGTGGGGAGTGTTCAGTTCCCTCAAGATGTTCTCCTAGACAAGAGGGCAAGTTTCCTGATTCTGTACCTTTACACATGCCAGGTTTCCACACTTTGATGCAGTCCACTAGACACCCTGATGCGGGGCTGAGGATGCCAACTCCTCCTTTCCTCTGCAGCAGCCTACCAGGCTGTTTTTATAAATTACATGTTTTCTCCAACCATAAATACTGCTCCTAAAAGGGATACTGAAATGAAGATAATATGACTTTTCAGTAATAGGTCTTCTAATGTCAGCCATTCTGTTTAAACTGTTCAATTTTCAACAGAATTAAAGATCTACACAGTATATTCTACCTCCTGCAGACTGCAGTTGTTAAAAGAAAATAAATCACTTAAACAGGGTCATGAGCAACAAAGGCCAACGTGGGTTCAAAGTTTACAGGTCTCTGCATTTATCAGGTAGAAATATGCTACATTTCACTATTTCATAAAATATCCTTTTATGAAAAAGCCATCAATCTTTGTATGTCCTACTAAAACCGATTTCTCAAATGAAAGAAATGAATGATGACACCAAATCAAGAAATCGTTTATGAGTTTATATTTTTGCAAGACCACCATGACTTTCACATACGTTTTCAATTTTGGTAAGGATGTGATTATCATGTGGATATGTTTTACTCCCACCATCTGTACTAAGGGAACTGTCAGAACTGTGTACCCTTTCTTGGGCGGTTCAGGATTTGTTCAGATTTTTTCATTAATCTGTCGTGGGTTTTATCCAGTGATAGTTATCGTTTCTCTATATTATCTACAGATTCTCTGGGGTTTGAAAATATACATACATATGTATAGATATAAAATCACGTATATCATACGGAAGTTCACCTTTAAACTAAAACTGCATCTAAGTGACTTACTTATATTTCAATTAATTTTTTTAACCTTTCTGTGGAATGACTTTTGTGTGATTTCTGGCATCTTAGTTATAGATTTTCTGTTGCCTTTCTGCTCTTTCCTAACCAGTGCCACACTTCCTCCAGGAGTCACCAAGCTCTTTGACCAGCTGAACAATTTAGATATTTAAAAACAGTATAGTATGTTCATGCTTCAGGTATTGTAGAACTACAGTACAGTGGTTTGGGCTAGGAATAGTATAATAAATCACTTTATTTCTCATCTAGTAAAGGCAAGCAATGCAACAACCCGCATGCTGCACTGTAGTAAGGAAAAGTAATTTCTGTTCTGGTAAATGGTGTGGTCTCCCTTTGTGTATACACAAAGCAAATGAGCTTGGCCTTTCTTTTGTTCATGTGAAAATGGTCACAGAAAGCATAACACGGTTTATGAAGTATCAGTCTCATAAGAAGAATGATTAATGGGGAAGTTAATCTGAACTGAGAAACAACTTGATGTTTGGTTTTTTAAGAGAAGCATTTTGCTCCTTTTGCTGTGGAGTTCATTTTGAAAAAATACCGTTCCTGTTCTGCTTTTTATGGAAATTCAGATTTTTCAGTTTATTTTGGAGCTATCTTTTTTAACTGTCTTTAATTCAGTGATGAAAATACAAAGTTAAAGAATGTTCCGTGCTTCCTTTGTAACTGAGAAGATAGACTTTTAGTCAAAGAATATATGCTATCTACACATGTATTTATTATTCTCACACTATCAACCCTTCCTCTTCTCTCCCAGGGGGAAAAAAAGGCAAGAAAAGAATGGAGTTTAGTTACAATTTTTGGGGAGAACCTTTAGCGAAGTCACACACAGAGTAAGTGTTTATTGTGGAATTAGCACTATCTGAACACAAGCTTTGCTAAGCTGTGGCTAGCATTGCTTTTTTGCAGCTTCTATGGTAGTTACAGGTTCTTATGTAGTAATTTAAACAGCCTCCTTTTGTATGAGCATACTATGAAATACATCTTATGACACCTCTAAAGACTCTGGAAAACCTTACATACAGAGAAAACATAAACATCTTGCAGTGAGCACTGTACATTACAAACCAAATATCTTCCCAAAACGAAATCTATCTTGTCTAAGTAGACTGAAAAGTAAACAAAACTTCGTTTTCATCTGGTGATGATCTTAGAGAAAATGTTGCTGCTGGAGCAGGCAAGATAGGAAGTTCTGGTTTTTAATTTTTTTTTAATGAATCTCAAAAGAATGGTACTTACCTGAAATTACAGGGCTTTTGTTCCATTTGCTGCTCAAAGCATCCAGAAAAAAATTCACAGAATTCTCTTAATTCCTGCAGGTGCCAGAATAATGCCCCCGAATCCACAGAGTCATGAGAGTTCAACATGCTTTGCCTTTACCTCTCAGCACTGCACTGCTCTCTAGTTCTTCCAGTCAAGGGCCTGTGGCACATCAGAAACATTCCAAGTAGCTGGAAGGACCTGAGGCCATGTGAATAAAGAGCACGTAACTCTGCTTGAGAAGTTGTCCATCACTTCATGGATTCTCTACCTGAAGAAAAGCAGATCAAGAGCTCAGAGGCTTTAGGTGTCAAAAAGGCAGTTTCCATTCTAAGTGGAATGGAAGCATTCGTATGTTAGAAGCACTTTCCCTCCCTTTGACCCATATAAAATGTGAGCAAATCTTGTTAAGTATCCAAGACATAGCAGTATTTTTCAAATGGTTAGGACAGTTAAATTCCATTCTGGTGACCATCTACACTGTAAACTCTGCGTAATCTTAAATATGAAGTCTCTAAAGAAAACTTTATTAATGTGTTCTGTAAATGTGTGCAGTTTTGCAAGTGCATTAGTGTGGTCACATAGGAGTGTGTCATAATGTGTCATGTAGTTTGGTCACGCTGCATCTGATCATGGCTGCTGGGGGATGATTTGGAGGATGATGAGTGGAACTCCAGAACAGGCTGTCAGAACAAGTTGTCCAGGGAAGGCAGGGGAAAAGGAGTGGAAAGATTCTTCCTTGTCTCTGCCACTGACATGCCATGAAATGTAAACACAATTTCATTCCCTAATAAAACATTTTTTATAATATGCCATTGATGACCAGATGGTAATGGTAAGATATCTGTAGCTGATCCATGAAATCACACCATTTAATAGTGCTTTCAATTCTAATTTTATTAGTGGAAGATGTTCTGTGAGAAGTATTGAGAAATATCTGTTCCGAAACAAGTGGGAAGCATGTCCTTACAATGTTTTAAATTGCTTTTCCAAGCTTTGTAAAGCCAGGGGTTCCAACAGTTAATTATATGCTGTTAAGCTTTACTTTCGTTAAAAGCCAGTTATAATACAGGCTAAATACAGAATGTCTGTTTTCTCTGTGTCTGTCTGTCTGTCTTTAACATGCGCCTGCTGAATACACTCTTACTCAATAATTCTCGAAGCTGGCTGGTCCTTATAGCTACTGTATCTCCTCGTCAAGAAATCTTTTCATCCATCTAATCATTTGTCTGTGGCTCTGACTCTCTTTGTGAGAAAAAGTGCCAAAAGTTGTCTTGAAGAAAAGTTTTGAAGGCTGTACCCCTCTCTAAGGCACCAGCAGTGCCACTATTGGCTAGAAGTCTCACAAGAGAGCAGAGGTATCTCTAAACCAGGGCAACTTTCCCTTTCTGAAGAGTCCCTCTCGTTGGGAGTTGTGCTACCATCGTTATCCTCCTTTGCTGTTCAGTTCTGAGAGCACAGTGATAGGCGACATGTATGTGTCTTACTCTCTCCTCAAGAACATCCTACTGTGCTGCTGGGTTAGAAATGCTTTCTTTAAAAGGACTCAAAGGCTGGAAAGCTCTTTCTTCAGGGTAGCTGCAACCCGAGAACATCTTCCTAGGAAAGAGAGCAGTTCAGAAACTTCTTAACCATTTAAATGCACTGCTCATTTTTGTCATTTAACTTTTTTTTTTTTAAAAAAAATGTTACAGTATATCATTATGAGATTTCAAAAAATAATGTAGAGATGCAACTTCTTTCTTTCTTTTCTGCAGTCAGTCAACCTTTGTGATAAAACTCAGTTCAAGAACTGTATCTTACTTCCCTAAGTTAGGTGTAGGTACTTCCCTTCACGTTATGCTTGTGTAGTTTTTAAGTTTATTATATCCGGTTGTCCTTCTTGTCTGAAAAATATCTTCAGGGAACTACATGAACCTGATACTGTCAAAAAGTTTATGCTTTCACGTTTACAGATGAGTGCAAGCTTCTGTCTACTGCCACGTTGTCCCAGCAAGGTCTAAACTTACTGAAAAAGCAGCAGTTTCGAATAGCTATTTGAATGCGATACCTCTAACGGGGCAGTATTTTATGTTGTTGCTTCGTTAATTAACCCCTCTGTAATCCCTTCTCAATGCTCCTTGCTGCTGCATGTTTGCAAGAGTGGGGACTGATCAGAACTTACAACCCTGTCACATTTTACAGGTCTGATGGATTTTACAGTATTTCATTTCTTGCATCACCTGTGAAGAATTCCAAATGACAAAGCTCCTAGAAACCTCAAAATAAAGAAACTGGCTCTACTTTTCTAAAACACTCTTTAAAAGCACATCATAAAATTAATATAATTAAGAACTATAGTATGCTTCTAGCCAAGCTTTAATAAGGCTACACAACGAGGAACAGAAGCATGAACTTGGATGCTAGAGAAAGAAAAGCTTCGTGTTCATTTACTGAGGATAAGGTGCATCTTGTCTGTTTAGTGTAGATGTCTGTCTGCATGTGATCCAGTCGTAGAAGCTTAGTTGATGAAAATAAATGAGGGTCAACTCATTTCACTGCTGTTAATTCTCCACCTAAGCATGTCTGCCTTACCTTCAGTGAAGGGGCAGGTTGACTAACATTCAGCATGCTACAAAAAGTTCGCAGCTTAGTTATTAGTGCTGGACACTACGCTGCTGACGCAGTCTCCCATGCATTTCTAAAATTCCCTCTCATGCTCTTTGTGAATTTTATGTTCCTCTGATGTAAGTAGATTTGTTTGCTGATCACTGCATGCAGTACTGAAAATTAACACATTAGAAAACCACTTTTTGTCTGCAAAATTATGATGGGATGGGACACAGTGCAGAAGTATGGGAAGAAGCATTGGCACTTTTCCCATGTGGCAGGTTTTATAAGTGTGTTGCTTAATATCAGATTCAGATCTGACATTTGAATGTTAAAGCCCCATATTTAAAAAGAAGTCCAAGTTGGCCTTTAAGTTAAAGGTCTGGCACCTTGAATGGGCATAGGTGACTCTTCAGTCAGTTGTCAAGTACAAGAAGTGTAAAGTGACAAGGTGAGCAAGCAGAAATTCCTCACTCTATTGAGAAGTAAGCAATGCGACAATAATTACGTGGAACTTTGGCCAGTCATCCTCAAGCAAAGCTTTGCTTACTCACTGCTGCTACTGTTTGTAGCAAAACCAGATTGAGGAATACTACTGGACAGTTTCAGAAGTTTAGTTCTAATTGGTGTTTTCCTTTCAAATCTCATATTCTGCAGAGCGTTCTGCAAAGTGAGCACTTTTCACTGGAAAGAGGTAATTTGTGTTGGAGAATATCTTTAAATGTAAATGCTGTAGGAAGGATGCTCATACCAACTAATTCTGCAGTCAAAGACAGCTTCCATGGAAATAGCTGGTTTTAGTGCTTTAACTCCTGTTAGCATTTGGCTGGATGTTGTGTCATTTACCTAGTGTGTATTGATGGAGTGTGGTTCTCCCACTTATCCAAATCGCCAAGATCTGCTAACTATCTGCTTAACGAGTAATTATACGGCTGTGCACGTTCAGTCACCTGATGGTTTCGAACAAGAGCAGTCAGTTATGTTGCACCATGTGTTAGTTTTCTGCGTGTCGTGTGAAGGCTGACAGAGATCGCATTTCTGTGTTTTGCTGCTCAGTCCAGACCACAGCCCCTAGAGGTAATGGATCTGTGCAGAACCTCACTGGAGCAGATCACCAAGCAGTGCAGGATTTCAAAAGGTGATGCACTTTTATTGCTACAATATTCTTGTCATGAAGGTGATGGGGTTTGTATTGTGGTTTCATATATCAGCGTGGTTTGATGTCTAAAAGCTGAGCCCTGTTGGTAAGCTGGATACCTTTTTTTTTTTTTAAAAAAAAATAAAGAAGCCTTTTTCTTTTGTTCTTAGAGGCCAGTTGTAGTGATAGGCTTCTGACTGTATAGATTCCTATATGCTACAGTGAAAAAACTGGATGCCCATATATGCAGAACAGCTGGCAACTAGAGGGAGGCTCTGTTGTTTACTGAGGGCTCCAGATCTGAAAAACTCCTGTACGAAGCATCATAAAATTTATCAGAGCGTTGCTCAATCACAAATTAGATGGGTTTGTCCAAGAGAGTGACGCCTATAACCAGCTGCAACCCTTGGTCAATAGCAGATTGGTCCTGGCAAAGTTACAGTTTGCTCTGAGGTAGCTTATAAGCACCACGTTTACTGCTGTGCCTCTATTCTAGGACATGTTAGGCAAGCTGCGAGTGCTTGCTAGATAGACTCTGTCTCAGAACTCACTGTAGGCCTGATATAGCGCTATAAAAAACAGAATAATCCAGCTAACTGGATTACTCTAAAAAAAAATCACATAGTTCTTTTCCCCTTTTTTAAAAAGGAACACAATAGAAGACCAGGGTTTTATATCCCATCTTCATTGAGCAGATGTTTACAGGCAAGTTATAAAGTCCTGGAATGTGGTTTATGTTAAATGTGTCTGTGCTACAGACGTTTATGTATGTATTTATGTATTCATTCTTTGGTGAGGCAGAGAGCATCTATAACCCCACTGTTACGATTATAGTGGTTCAATTCCCTACTCACCAGTGATGATTCATTTATCCTCATAGCTGCTTTCTGACATCTGGGGGATTTGCGTTTGCCTGAATGTTCCAGCACGATTTGGGAATGACACCAGGGGTCACAGCATGGCACTAAGTAATCACAGTCTCCCATGGCCAGCTTACAGGAGGAGCCGGATATTTTGTAATTCCAGTGTTGCCCTAGAAGGTCATTGCCCTGGAAATTGCGGCACAAATACCAGAGACAAGTGGCACATTTTGAACAGCAGACAGCAGGCCGGGAGTCTTGGCAATCTAAGAGGGGCATCTGTGGCAGCTTTTACTTTGCAGTTCCTTGATCCCACCAAGGTCCGAGCTTAGCTGCCATTACCAGAAGTCTTGGTCTTGTGTGCAGGCAAGGCACACAGCTGATTGGAAGCATCTTGCTTTTTAAGGAGGCAGCATCTTATGGCCCCTGTGAGATTCCTACCAGGAGTAACCCTTGAATTAAATCCAACATTTCAGCAATAATTTCTGATTTTTAAGGCTTCCTCTTTGCCTTCTTTAGCCTGGATTTCCACATGCAATAGCCACTCATGCCTCCATATTGTCCTAACAAGTGGTGCTATTTTCATTGTCATATCTGTGCTTCGTTTGTTGAAAAGTGGAGGAGCAGTGCCCTCAAGGGCTATGTTCTGGATGTGCCAGGCTCCAGGCTTGGGAAGAAACTTGGGAAGAACACATAGTTCTTTCACTGAGGCTAAACATTAGTGGTAGCACTGTAACATCTGGGTTAACAGTTTTAAGCATGACCAAATTTGAAGGGACAAAATTTGGACTCAAGTACTTGAAGGGTAATTTCACTTTAATTGTTTTTAAATAATTTTTGGTGAAGATTACATTTTTTTTCCTGTACAACATAGTAAGGTTAGGTCTATAAAACTTGTTTCGGTATTTTTTGTGTTAAATGTGTATGTTCATGTTAAAGGTTTTTAGTGGCACTGAGTCTATTTTACGTTGTGCTCTTTTGAAAGTAAGACATGAGGACTTTTATAAGCTGTTGTTTTTCTTGACTTCACCTTCATTAATCTTATTTAGTTTCTGTAAAGGGGCTATTTTGTGAGCTGCACCGATGGGTAATGTTTTCTTTTCCAAAGTTCATGATTCTTCTATTCAAATCACTAATTTTCACTGTTACACTCCAGTGGTTTAGTGCTTCCCAGGCCTCGAGGAATGAGTTTAATTAGCAATACTGAATAAATTCTGAGATGTGATTCATCTTTCTTGTCACTTGGATCTAAGTAACAAAAATGCAATTTTAAGATGTACTCAAAAGCCTCGTGAGAATGGCTTCTTCTGTGTAACTGGTAGAAGATTCAGATGTAAATTTCAGAAAAAAGGATTCTACCTGTCGATCTGTTTTCAATTTTGCTAAGAGATACAGCATTCAGTCATATGTCCTTGAAGTCACTGGCATGTTGTTTTCAAAATATGGAGCTATGAGCAGTACTTGGCACATATATTCCAAATTAAAACTGTGCATTAGAGTGTTTTTAGATTAGGTAATTGATTTGGCAAATTTCAAAACTATCCCAGATTTAATATGATTTAATTTGGCTCTGGCTTTTTATATTTTGCACAGAGCATACAGAAATCCACTGAAGGGAAAACATAATTTTACAGTGCTTGTAATTGTTGCAGCACAGAGGTCCAAATTTTGTCATGTTCTTTTCTCTGGACCAAGAGAAGGTGCATTTTGAAGACATAGTGTCATGAGGGGAAAATAGGGAACACAGAAAGGGAAAGAAGGAGTCAAATCAGGAAAGTGAGGGTTAAATATAATATTTTATTTCAGCATGCACCAGTCATTACTGTGAGCAGTACACAGAAATACAGCATTTTGCCATGGTGTATCGCCTCCCCAGCAGAAAGCTCAGAGCATTTTACACTCTTAATGGATGAACAACTCTGCCTCACAACAACTGTGGGAAGAATTAAATGTAGTTTTCCAGAATTTGCAAGACGGGATAGAAATAGTAACTTGCCCAAGGAGATCTGTAAGCCAAATGAACCTGAACTGCCTGGCTGAGAATCTCGATTTTCATTCTGAGACCGCTTCCTCTACTGCAGCACATGGAATGGAACACTGTGATTAAAAAACATGGATTGCTTAGCACCTTTCTCATCTAGGCACAAAGAAATTATGTACAAATTGTGGCTGTAGCTAGTTTCCTGGATTTTGTCAGATTCAGACAGATCCCAAATGTTATTTTAATGTAACCTTAAAAGAACCTCCTTGCTATTAATTTTGTATTTATTGCAGTTACATTGACCCTAATGAATTTTTTTAAATTAATTTGACAGATGTCACAAATATTTTCAATGCAGTTTAATGTCATTAAATATAACCTTTCCTAGAAAAAACGTTCTATGATGTGAACATTGATAAGGTCAAATGCTGGATTCTGTAAAGTCAAGGTTGTTGCATGTTACTTAGTACACAAAATAGGTGTTAGGGGTAATGTTTATGGAGCAACATTACAAGGTTCTTCTTACTATGTGTTGTCACTACAGCTCACATAGAAGGACAGACTCATTTAGGAGGGAATCTGTTTATTAATTTAGCACTTAGGTATTATGTATAGTTGGTTATGCCTTCAGAACCAAATTCAGTGACCTTAGGAACTTTTTTCCATATTCACTTTTTATTACTTTGCTCTCATGTGATAGCCAGGAGGGCTAAATGAAGGCTCTGAAAAGGAAGGGTTATTCCACTTTCTTGGTCTTGTTTTATGTTGTTTGCACAGTTTTTTTGCATGTGGTGGCCCTAGTTCTGCTTGAAAGTAGAGCAAATAATAAACCATATTTCTTTACATTGTATGTGAGCTTGTGAAGCAGTGCAAGTGCATAGTTATAATCCAGGCCATCAGAAATACAAAATTAATTACTGGAGGACTGGATTCAATACTTTATAAACTTTAGAGCACTGGTAGGGTCCTGAACTGGAATATAAATAAAACAAACCCTTTCAAAGGTTTATAGGACTATACTTGGTCCTCTCTTGCTGCCTTAATTTATGATTGTTGCAAATTCACAAGCTGTGAAATGTGTTGGTCACAGAGCTGGTGGCAGTAACTTCAGAATATGAATGAGAGCATCTGGGTTGCTATTTACCTTTGTTCACAAAGTCAGCTTTTTATCTTTGCATCATTTAACCTCAGAAATATGGCTGGATTAGACAGGCATATGAATCCTTCTATGGAACAGAACATTTGCTTTCTATAACTTCATTAGTTTCTTCTGTGAAAAAATATACCATTTGCTTTCACACCACTGTGCCATTCCTCTACAAGAATGCAAATCAAATGAATGTAAATAAAAATAAGCAACAGCTTCCCTCTGTAAAAGAAATAAGGGTGCTAAGACTCAGAAATTCTTTATTTTATGTTGACTTGTACTGACTTTGGTAAAACGAAGGCCCCGGCAGGACGCCTGTGTAGCCCTCAAGTCTCATTTAAACCTTTTTGCTGTCTTCCATTAGTGCATATAAATTTTGCTTGCTTTTAGTTACATATTAATTTCTCTGTGCCTATCTTTGTTGTCTTTAAGTTTTGGTTTCCGTATCTGTAAAATGGTAGAGAGGTGATAAAGCTTTCTCAAATATTTGTCCATTGCCATGAGTTTTCTTTTGGCTGAAAACTATGGTATTGAGGCTTGCTATTGTTTACCAAAAATGAGAATCCATTGTAGACAGTTACTGTGTGCTAACATTAATTTTTTGTGTGCTTGATATACAGAATATTTGAAATTAATTCAGGAATAGCTTGGTGTAATTTATTGGTCTATGTCATGTGGGAGTTCAGATTAGGTAATGATAATGGCTACTTTGAATTTATGTCCCAGTATGTTTTTTGCTACCAGGAAAAAAAGAGAGCCTTAACTTCTATGGTGATTGGAGACTCTGAAGCAAGGCACTGCCACTTTGTGATATCCAAATCAGCATCATTCTTTTATTGTGGTGCGACTAGATATAACATCCAAGTATGCATTTGTCTGAGAAGCCTCTTGAGACTTTTCTGAATTGATGATTTGGTATAAATGAAACTTAGAGACAATTGTCACCATATCTCATTTACTCCTTTCACTCGATTTGTGTCAGCTCTGCTGAGTTTATAGTAAATACTATTTGTGATGGATCCCCTTGCTTGGCTTCTAGTGTGTTTATGGAGACAATTTCAACAGCTTGAGGACTACTTTCTTCTACTCAGTGCCTCCAGGCTTCTTTGTACAACATGTACATACTAAGCATCATGTTAAGGACTGGCCAGCTCTGAGGGCATGGATTGAGGCCAAAAAAAAAAAAAGATAGAAGGTTTTCTTGAAGGAGAGAAGGAGTTTTGCATCCATTGAGGAATTAAACTGTTTCCTTCCACTTCCAGAAGGGTCCTGTCTCTTACAGTCAGCACTGGCAGTTGAAACAGCTTCCTTCCTCCTCTCTGACTGGCAAGAGGTTTATAGCCAGGGGACTAGTTATGAGCCAGAGCCTGAAAGCCTTAGATCAAAAGGAAGTAAGTAGGGAGCTCAGTTCACCTTTGGTCTCTTAAACTAGGTTTGGGTTCAGACTGTTTGTTAAGCTGAAGAGAGGTCTGAGACTAGATCACTCAAAGGACATGGTGAGTGCAAATGTTGTAGACAAATTGGCAGTTCCTGATGGGATGGTTAAGAGAGAGGAGAACAAAATTTGTCCTTCAGTGTTTGAAATGTTAAAAATAAGGCTAAACATTGTCTACTACTTTGAAGAACTGCCTCTGAGCAGGAACACAGAGGTAACCCACCAAGTGTGTTGTGCTGCAAGCTGCCATACTGCTGGGGCTGTTCAGGTACTGTCCGTGGGGTGGCTTTTTGCAGGTGACCAGTCCAAATCACTGATCACTGCTTTGCAGATAAACATTTCAGAAATGCAGAGGAAGGAGGAGGCTGATGCAGCCTGGAGTTTCTCATTCTATCACTTCAAGCACTTGAGTTTGTTAGTTGTTCTGTGTTGATTTCAGAACAAACAAAAAAAAGGTTGATTCATCATTACCTGTTTATAAGTCTCTAATGCTTTTTGAAGAGCTTATTTACAGAGGTGTCGGCTTGACATTGCTAATTTATCTTACATGGGACTTGACTAAAATGCCAAGGAATTCAGTTAGAAAATTAGTGTTCCTCTCATGCATACCTTGTCTCTATCTGGTCATGGTTTGTTTATTTTGCACGGTTCTTTGGTGTTTTTAGGTCAAGCCATGGGCTGGGGCTACCTTTCTGGATTTTAGATGTTGAAATGCTCTTTGATAAATGATGTGAGAAGAACTCTACAAATATTTTCAAGTATCCTAAATGGCAGATGTTTTTTAAAAAACATAACATTAAAGATCACAGATAGAGTTTACTACAGAACATGCCCTCCCCAAGCAGAGTGTATACAGCATGTGATGGTGTACGCAAGGACAGGTAGCCTGGGAGGAATAAATAGAAGTTGTCTAAGCAGCCAGGGATCAGGTTAGGCATGCTAAAGCCCAGATAGAATTAAATCTGGCCAGGGACATCAAGGGCAAGAAGAAAAGCTTCTACAGGTACATAATTGGTAAAAGGAAGACTAGGGAAAATGTTGGCCTTCTCCAGAAGGAAACAGGAGACCTGATTATCCAGGATATGGAGAAGGCTGAGGTACTTAATTACTTTTTTGCCTCAGTCTTTGCTGTCAAATGCTTTAGCCATACTGTCTGAGTCTCAGAAAGCAAAGGCAGGGTCCGGGAGAATGAGAAGATCAGGTTCAAGACTGTCTAAGGAACCTGAAAGTGCACAGATCCGTAGGACTTGATGAGATGCATCTGCAGGTCCTGAGGGAACTGGTGGGTGAAGTTGCTAATTTCATATATTAGGAGTCATGGCAGTCTGGTGAAGTTTACACTGACTGGAAAAGGGGAAATGTAACACCCATTTTATAAAAGGGAGAAAAGGAAGACCCGGGGAACTACAGGCCAGTCAGTTTCCCAGCAAGATTATGCAGCAAAACCTCCTGGAAAATATCCAAAGGCACATGGAAAATAAGGAGGTGACCAGTAACAGCCAACATGTCTTCACTAAAGGCATCCATAGGAACCTGGACAGGCTTGAGAGGCAGTCCATGAGAGGGGGTGGAACTAGGTGATCTTTAAGGTCCCTTTCAATTGTATGACAGACAGGTCCCTCGATGGCATTGTTTTATCATGCTTTATGTGATGTGGAGATAGTTGAAATACCTGTGTAACATCCTGCTGTATGGATGGTTGTAGTGTATATATCTCGAAATTTATTTACGTCTTAACCTTTGTGAAAATGGTTATAGTTCTAGCTTCTTTTCTTGGCTGAATTTTTTTTTGTTGTTTTTCTTAGCTGTCACAGAACATCATGCTTGGATGGCCTATAATAAATATCTATTATTTAAATATATGTCATTAAAACAGCTGAATTTTTCTTTTAGATGTTAAGGGTCTCACTTGATTCTAGGCAAGCTTCACAGTTTATGTGCATGGTCAGAACATACCTTTTCCAACCCGGGTACCTTTCTTTTTCTGTGTTTCTTTTTTCAAGAACTTTGAAAAGGAATATTTTACTCAGCTGGTGGGTGGGTGATTCTAAGTTAGTGTTTCATTAGTGTATTATGTTTTTATTTCCTCTGCTGGATGCTAGAACTGGAGTTGCAGAGAAGTTCATCCAAGATTCTCTGTCTTTTACTGGACGATTAAGTTCCTAATAAACTTAGGTAATGTATTTCTAATTTGGAACCATGTTCATTTATTTTACCATTGAAAGGAAGAATACACAGGAGAGGCTCATGTTCATGTCAGTGTTTTTTTCTAAAGTTTCCTCAGCCGGGGAGCCTCAGCCTGACCACCACATATGGCTCAAGAGTCTTTCCAAACCTAGTGACCTCAGGTAATTCAAAAAAATTCCATTCAAGAGCCTGGAATCCCATCAGGCCTCCACTGGTCCTCCATGATACCATGCTGAGCCCCACCTTTTCCCCTAGTGCAATGTCTGTAATAACAAATGTAATCTAAGCAAATATTAGAATAATCTTGATCCCATCACCAACTTAATTCCACCTAATTAGGCTGTGTCTGCTTGCAACAGTGGAGAAGGTTGGCTAACTTTCTTGCAAATACTCTATTCTGGAAACTGTTTTCTCCCTTTTCTGATTATATGATACCAAATAGGCAAGCAAAGGTGATTGATTGTACACAACAGTAATTCAAGCCTTTCTCCCAAGCCTATTTCAAAAAATCCTGATGTTGCTAGTCACGTAATCAGTTTCTATTTTAAGAAGATACAATATTTATGAATTAAATTAACGATGAGATTAACTCGGGGATGTTGAATTTCTGATCAGAACTTTAAAGTTTTAAATTCTTTCCCAGCCAAATGCAAAATGCAGCTGTGGGTTTCTCACGGTGAGGACTGAAAAAACAAAAAGGTCCTAGTGAAAACAATAACCATGGTGTGCTGCAGTATATCTTGCTATTTTGCATAGTAGCTTTTGTAAATACCTAAGAATTTTGTCTACAGTTTATAAATAACTTCTGTACAACAACAGCTGCAGCGGGGCGGCTCAGATTATGCAACTGCTTTAAAAGAGTCTGGGCTGAACTAGCCCGGTTGTAATCAGGTTGAAAATTTGTTACCTGGGAGTTGAGAAATGAGCCTGAAAGAGGCAGGAAATTGCTTCATAAGGGTAACTGAGATCCAAATAGTCAGGAAGAGAGTTGCAGTGGGCGGGGGCTCTGCCCGAGAGAGGGCTGTGGTATTGAACGTTACATTGGCAGTGATGCGAGCTAAACTCAGCAGCAGCAGGGTCTGCAGTTCATCAGTTCTGACATCCAGTAGGTGTCATTGCAGCCAACTGGGATTATCAGTCACGGAAGGCAAGGATGATTTGTCAGGGTGCAGGGTGGGAGAGAGGGAAACCCACGTCAAAGTACATGATTTCAAAGCTGTAAATCTACGAGCACTTTCGGAAAAGGATGCCTCTATTTATATTTAGATTTCTCCAAATACAAACCCTGTGATTTCTCATTATCAACCTCATGTTTTTGGAGACGTCTGTGTTTAGTTCACTGCAGATTAAAAAAAAGAAGTAAAATTTTCAATCTCTCCCTATGAATTTGGTTAGATGGAAAATTCTTACAGTTTGTGTGTAAAGGAAAGGTATGGTTTACCTAAGATAGAGCTTTGATGAATTATTGCCAGAAAGGTTATTTTAATCTGTACTAGTTGATCTACAAATGGCAAATATTGCCTCGGAGAAAGTAGCTTATCATGGGCCATAAAGCTAGAATGGTATAGCTACATTCTGAGTCATGGTTTTATCTTAAAGGGACTTTTTCTTATGATTTGGCTGAATGTAGAAGCCAATATAAGAATAATTCATGTAAATTAGAAACTGCAGGTGTAAGCCATATCTTTATGTGCGGTGCTGGTGACTGACATAAAACAATATTTAAAGAGAAGTACTTGAGACTGCAGATTACAGAGTTATACATTACACAAAACTATTTCTTGGATGCATTATTTTTGTCTTTTGTGACAACTCTGGAATTCACAAGATGATGTCTGCACGGTTTCTGAATTAATCACAGGAGCAGTTATTACATTACGTGTAAGGGTTTGGTCTATTCCTTTAGAAAGTTCCTCAAACGTCTTGAGAAGTTGTCTTTTAACTGAAAACCAGGAAGCAATTCATACATATGACTTCAACATATTTTGAAATTCAAATTTTTCTTAGATGATCTTTATCCATCCAGGACTTAACTGGGTTAGCTTCAAAGGATCAACTTCTGTATGTGTTATTCAAAGAATTGTACAATTGAGACTCGAATTAGATGTTTGGGAATGCGATGTATTGCACCACACCACCACCCCACCACCAGCCTTGGTGTATTTGGGCTAAGAATAAAGGCTGCAGGTTCTCTTAAAGCATGTTTTGAAGTGTTCTCCTCAACACTTGCACAGCTCCAGACTATAAACTGTTTAGACGTCCTTTTCAAGTTTATTTATATACGGTAGAGTACAGCAGAAGCAGCCATACATGATCACTGCAGATGAGTTATTCATGTTAATATTTACTAAACAATACTACCTAAACCAGAGAGATTATGAGCTTAATTTAGAAAGATACTTGGCCTGTAGCACACCACATCCAGTACCCCCAGCAGAGGCACAGAAACATGGCATGGCAGATAACGGCTCCCTTTAGTCTTCCTAGTGTAAGTAAAAACAGGTTTAAAAACAAGTGGAGCTGTTTATCAGTGGAGAGATTTTAAAAATTGGCCTAAGTGCTGTCAGCCATTGCTGGGATAATACAAAATCCTTTCTCTGCAATATTATACTCTTAAAGTGAGTTCAGAATGTGCTCAGACTGATTTGAAAATACATCTTCTTAATTAAGTACCCTGTTACAGTTTTGTATAATTGGCACTTCCTCTGGTTGCTCTCAATTCATTAATTGCAAGCAGATACTTTCCGTCAAAACCTTTAACTTTCAAATACACTCACAAAGCAAGAGCCCGTATAATATCCACAGGAGGTGTAGTTATGATCTTCTCTGAGCCCCAGGAGACCAGAATATTCTCCCTACCATGGTGAAGATTCTGCACAATAGGGTGAAAAGGAAAAGCAGCTGCTCAGGTCACTGATACCTATTAACTATAGAGTGAAACTTTTGCAAGTGGTCAGTTTTCTTCAGGCCGGGAGGTAGTAATGCAGTTTTGCTAAAGGGTGCTTGTTGGTGATACATAAAACCTGCAGTTTCACCCAGGAGATGACAGACCCACTCCCTAGAGCTTTCAAGACTCCCAAAAAAACAGTGAGTAATCTAAGTACATTTGTGGGTTTACATCTTCTGGGCTGCAAAGGGAGAGCCATTGGTGCCTGCCACAGGGGGTGAAAATGTTGCTTGTGTTTAAGTTCCTTCTCTGTGGCTGTGTTGGCTTTGCAAACCTGCAGTGCTCCTTTCCCCTCGTTACACATCCTTCCAAGGACACCTGTAAGAAAATACAAGATAGGTGCTTCTCTTGGTGTGAAATGGTCAGAGTTGGTGGAGAGCTGTATGTAGCTTATTTCTGAATACTTGCTGTGCTTGATTTAACGCAGTGCAAGGTTTTGTGTTGACAGGGTACCTGTGACAGGTCAGGGGATCATGCCTTTTCCTCGCATTTTGAAAGCCTAAAATTAATTAGCGTCCCTCTTGGACAAGTGTGAATTGGTTTATATTAGCATAGGCGATGGCATCAGGATGCACACTCTTGTACTGTTTCTGATTGTATACAAACAGTTAGGCTAAGCTTGAAGGGTAAAACCATTTAACAGTCAAAATAAGCAGGTAAGTATAGACCAAGTAAAACAGAAATAAATGTAATATCAGAAGAAGTACTAACTTCCATATAAAAGAATTACACACATGATTTATCACTTACAGATTAACTTTGACTTGGAGCCAAGTAAAAATACTGTAAACCCTTTACTAATATATTCCCGACTGAGTCTTTCTCTTCATTTCTGTTTCAAAGCCCCCTTTCCAAGCCCTGAATAATGTATTTGAAGTGGCTAGTGTGTGTATGTTTTATCATGGTTGCTAAAATAAATTCTGATCTCTTCCTGCGGTATGAAGATAAAATTGTATGCATTTCTTAAAAATCATCTTTTTGCATATAGCTTTTCTATAATTTTTTATGTAATAGTGTGATTAAATGTTCAAAAGAACCTTTTCACTGAACTAACAGTTTGGTTTATAGTTGGTTAGACTGGAAATCTTTCACGTGGTACGTTCTCAGGTCAGCTTTCTCTCCTGCGCTGATCAATAGTCTGTCTCTAAAAACTGAAATACTGGTCTGATAACTGTAATCCTGCCTTTTAACTTTGATAACTCTTTTAAGCTCAAGAGATAAAGATGCTGGAGAATCTCTTATTCACTGCAAAGATTATTTGCAAGATTAAGTTGACCCTGTACACCTTGGCTTAAAAAGTTTTATATTCTCCTGTAGAAATGTTGAGGAGGTACTAAGGGAGTTGTTCTAACATACCTTTGTTGAATAGCAGATGCTAGGAGATAGAATTACAACCAATGAGAAACAGTTTGCATTAATTTACTGATTTTTTAATGTTTTACAAAATTATTTTAAACTTTTAGCCAATAAGGATGTGTGCTCTGAATTTCAGAGATTTTTAAGTAGCAGATTAGAGTAAGAAGTAGTTAAAATATACAACTTTGAAAACAAGTTAGAAATCCCTTCATATTGCCTACATTCATTTTTTCTTTTCTCCTTGTATGTTACCAATGTGGAACAGTATTTGGGGAAAATAAATAATCCAAATTCTGATATAATCCATAAGGAAAATTTGACAGAGATCACTGATAGAAATGAAAGCTCTGTTGATATGACTGTCTGCTCAGTACTTCCAGAAGGTTGCACAATGCAGATACAAAGAAATCAGCATAAAGGCCATCTTTCTGTAATTCCCACACTTCTGGGTATTCTGAGATTAATAGCAAACCCACTCAAAACCAACCGAACAAAAAAGCCTCCGAACCTGAACCAAAATCTCTCCTGGGGAGCTGTAATTTAAAGCAATTACAGGTGTGCCAGCCTCAATTTAGGAAGACTTTTCAGTCCTGGAGCCTAACCAGATCTAGATCAGCCTGCTTGACAGATGGGGTGGACCAGATGACCTCCAGAGGTCCCTTCCAACTTCAACCACCCTGTGATTCTGTGAAGACCAGGATATTACTGGGATGTGAGTTAAAATGTTCTGTATGTAAAAACAGACGCTCAGCAGACATTTCCTCAGATTAATTTGGTCAATTTTTAGTATTGTATTCACCTGCCCAATAAACCTGTACTGTCATTTTATAGTTGATTATGTAGTGGAAACTTAGCCAAAGCAAGGCCATTAGTTCAGCTTTTAAAAATAAAGAGATGGGTTGGTTTGTTTTTAAAAATCCATTTATAAATGGCTGTAAAGAATAGAAAAGTTATTGGTCCAGGGTGTTCTGTGAATGTCACAGAATGCTGTGTCTTTGTCTCTCTAGCGCTGAGCTGTAGACCAAACACTTGAGTGCTGAGCACTTTGAGTTTTTAGCAAGTACCAGTCAAAAAACAAAAGAGGAAAACAGTGAAGAAAAAAAAACCTTATATATTTATTTTCAGGAAATTGTCTGACCTTTGCTGTGCTAATTAGTAATTCCAGAAGAGAAACATTTCATTCTTTGATTTTAATCCTTCACCTTGGAGGTTATTGCTATTTGCACACATCAGTCTTTGTTTGTTCGTTGATTTATGCCTACATTATAGTTCTTTTTCATTAGTATTTTTAAATCCAAATTGTCTAACAGGATACACATTATGCAGGTACCGTCAGTAATCATTGATTTGTAAACGTTAACTTTCCACGTGCTCATGAAAAGCCCTGCATGATTTTTGCTGTGGAAATTTCAGCTTAGATGGCTCTGGATGGCTCTTCGAAGGCAGCAATTTATTAGGAATTTGGAGTGTAAAATCTAGCACATCATAATTTAATTAACTGTTTCTAAAGACACTCAAGTTTTTGACTTGCAAGTGCTTAAATTCCTGAGTTCCCGGTGTCACTGCAGATACCGAATTAAATTAGTTAAGCCTAGAGAAAGGCCTTTGAATTCAGAGACTGCATAAAAGACCAGAATTTAGCCTTTTGACAGGGAAAGGGAACATGTAAAACATGGCTACGCTGGGATGGCAGCATGAACAGTATAATAAGCACAACCTTTAAAGCAGCATCTGCAAAAACGGTAAATCTGGTGGTGGAAGACTCGGCAAAGGCTGAGAATTTGAACGCTTCTCTGAATTAACTGGAGCAGGGGAGGAATCCAGTCGGTCATGAACCTGTCTCTGTTTCTCGTGCCGCCCCAGCCTCTCTTAGAGTAAGTTCTCTGTGGCAAGCTCTCCCTTGGTCTGGGTTTTCATTTGTTGGGGGAATAGAGGTAAAATTCTATTTAACGCTCAGTCTCGGGTGGGTAATAGGTTCCTTTCCTTTCCCTCATTTGAGGGGGATTTTTCCATTTAAGGAAGGCCTTTGTTCCTCTCCTAAATTTCTGGGTGGTTTTCAGGGGTGAAGATGAAAAAAGAATTGTTCGCACTGCACTGAAGGGCCCCCCCCTCCTCCTCCCCAAGTATCCCAAAGACAGGAGAGAAAATACAGCATTTCTTTCTGAAAAAACAAATGCTGACTCTCAGCAGAGCACGAACTAGGCTTCATCAATCAGGAGACTACAAGTAACAGCATGGGGCTTACACAAACAATCACACACGCACATACTCTCTGCTAATCTCCGCACACCAAAAACTTGCTGCAAAACTTTTGCATCATTAAGTTATTTACTTGCTGTTTTAGAGAACATTTCTGTACAGCCTGTAGTCCTTCCATAAAAGAGATTGGGTTTTGTGAACAGTGAGTACTTAAATTAATGCAAAATTAAACAATAAAAAGGTTTTTTATAGTGATGTTGCCTTACTCTGGTATTGCTCAACAACGTGAAATGAGGACTTACCCTCGGTAGTGATATGTAGTATTTACTTTAGTGTCTTACGTAGGTGTGGCTATCAGGAAAAACAAAAAAAAACCAAGAAATTGTTGCAACATCTTTTTCCATTTACAAAGTACAATTAAGAGTGATGTTATTTTTAATTGTTTTAGACTGAGATTTTTCAAAGCAGTTCAACATTAGCTTTATATTTACCCTGCAGCAGCTTTTTCTTCCCCTGAGAAATACAGCTGAATCTCAGTATAGTTCTATGGCAGTATAAAGTGATTAGAAAATGCCTGCAGCTGGTAAAGAAGGGAGCGGACACTCCCTAAAATCTCCCTTCTGTGGTTTTATTAATGGTCATGCTCAATAAATGACCTCATCACATAGAGCATATTGGAAGTGAGGGGGTTTACTGGGAACTAGAGGAGTTCCTAGTGGCCTATTGACAGTCTGGGGAGACAGTAGTGATTTAAGCCCTTAGGGTTTCTAAAATTGCATCAAGCGCTACTCTGCATGACAGAACAGCCTGCAACCCAAGCGTATGAAAGTAAATTAAATCTGTTACTCATGTGGGTAAATCAGTACTGTGTTTTCAAGAAGTATTGCAGCAACAAAGTTCTACTAATACTAAATCCTGAGCCTGCTTGTCCTTGCAGAGGGGTTCTCAGCTGTGTCTGTCACCCCACGGTAAGAACCAGGCCTTTTCTGCACAAGTGTTTGCTCTCTCGGATCAGCTAGTCTGGGATACCCGAGTGGGAACTGCAGGCTGAGATCCACTTGTAGATAAAACACTAGTATTATTTGTGTTTTTGTGAGCTGTCTTATGATACCTCATGGTAAATACGATAAAGAAAGAAACAGCGACAAAGAGCAGCTATATCCAGTTCCCTGTAGTTTTGGTTTTCAAAACACTTGTATCGTTTCTTTGGCAAAAAATGGGGGAGTGGTAGTGGCATTGAATGAGAGAGAAAACAGCCCGAAGTACGGCTTCCCTTTGCCAAGAGCAAAGAAATTCTAAAAACAAATTCTTGGCTGAAAACTTAAAAGGATAGGTTTGGAATGTTATCTTAAAGGACGTTACAATCTTGGAGCTTCCAGTCATACCCCAGATAAAGCACTTTGTTTATATGTTACCCCATTTCTCGTACAATAGCTTCTATGGTAGATGAGCTATAAGTACTCATCCTGGGTTTAAATGACATATAATTTAATTAGACCTTTGCTCTTTTTTTCTTTCTATAGTCTCCTATTTTTACACATCACACGTGTGATCTACATTTTTGCAGCAAGTACTAATTAAACTATTTGAACAAATTTCATATTTCAGTTCTAGGATTTATTTCCTTTCAGTGTAAATGCTGAGGAAGCCAAGAGAAGCAGTAGAAATACACAGTATTTACATCGGTGTGACCTGGAGCAGAATCCAGAAGAGAGTTCTTAGTGACGCCTTTTACCGTCCACTTTAGACTTTGATTTTACATTTTACCTTTGTGTTTAGATTTAAGGAAGATGAGATTTTTAGAGTTGTCAGGATTAAATTCATATTGCCATTTTTATACCGATGAATTACCTGAAGTATGTAATTTCCAGAACTATGCATATTCGGTCATGTACTTCATGACTGAGAGAGATGACAGTTTGAACAGTATTTAGCATAACCACTAGTTAGTTGAAAAACTCAGCACCTTACAGCAAGTGCCAAACACCACTCCTTAGCGTTGAGAAGAAATCACAAAGGGGTAAAACTTGTGTTTGTGGGCTTAGATAATAAAAAGAGGGTACAGTTCTGGCTTCCAGTGAAGTTGATAGCAAAGCTCCTGTTGACTATACTAACAACAGGACTTCACTCTCTACAGCAAAGTGTCTGAGAGTTGCAGAAAATCTGTAAGTGATTTTGAAACTCGGTACTGACTTTGGTCTGTGCTAAGGAAACAATTAGATTTCTCCCTTAAATGCAAGGCATTTTCATTCCTTTTAATTCTGCTTGGTAATTTGCTAGCACTTGTGCCTAACAGTGCTGAGGGATTACAGAACAGAAGGTGTGGTCTTTTTAAATAAATTTGTATTGTTTTTGTGGGATCCACTTGATGCTTCACACTTTTGCTTTAGCAGTAAAAGTGACTTGTGCTGACAGCTGGAGTAATTGCTGTGCATGGAATAAAACTAACTGTTCTGGTTTTCTTGCTCCACTTCTAAAAATTTAAGTGGATTGTTGCAGATCTAAGCTGAAATACATAGATAAATTTTTGCTGTATGCAATAAAAATGGTTTATATGTTTTTCTGATCCTTAAATGTGCAAAGACACATATAACCATTATTGAACGGTAAAAAAGAGAATGGGGCAGATTTGGAGGTAATAAATTTTATTTTTATATCCTATTCTTTCTCATTGTTTGTTATTTTTAAGTTCTTCTAGTGCCTTTTCCAACTCCCCTTGAGATTAATGAGAGCCAGACCAAGTTCCAAGAGACTTTTGTAGGCATTTAAAAAGGTGAAATGCCCTTTTCTTCCAGAGGTGACAGAGCTCCAACAGTAAAATGTGTCCTGCTAAAGGGAGGTAGGAGCCATCTACTGGTGCAGCAGGTAGGTACTGGATCTAAGTGGACGTAAGGCTTTAAGCAAATATCATTAAGTGATGATCCTGTCACAGCATTAGTTGCAATTTCTGCCTGTTTCTGCCTTTGAACAACGTTAGAAAATATGGCAAAGACATGAAGCTGGCCAGATTTGTACTGAATGCATGCCATCGGAGATAGGTAATGAATTGGGCATTTTCATAATGGTCAACTTACTTTCAGAATCAGCAAACACCCATTTTGAAGGTCAGATAGAGGAAGGGAAGACAGCACATTCTCTTGTGAATCTTCTTATCTCACTGCTTGTTTTTGTCATGTAATTACAAGTTGGCTATTATAAAAGGTCTTTTTTGTTGTTTTGTTTTGGTTTTGGTTTTTGGTGGCTTTTTCTGTAAAATGCTGTCTCAGCAGGTAACAGGAGGATCTGTTTTTAATGCAGCATACCTGAGGAAGATAGAGATGCTATTTAAGCATTGTGCTGTTTGGCAATAAGAATGAGTTTCAAGAATATTTTGCGCTAAGTTAGTTATTAGCTATAGCATTAGTTGTATCTCTAACAATCACAGTGGGCAGCAGCTCAGGGGGAGTTTTCCTCACAAGTTCCCTGGCATCGTTTTGTTCACATTGGCATCAGCACAAGCAGGTTTCCACCAAAGGTGGGATCCCTTGAAAAGCCAACACTTTGTGTCTCTTTGATGAGACAGAAAAATATATAGAAACATAAGGACTCGAGGAGGCTTTTTGGCTGATAGTTACCGATCATATTGAATTGGTATAAAGAACCAAACACAACTGCATGTAGTAATTTCTGTCACTTGACAAAATTACTGGATTCCTTTACATGTGGCTGTGGTCGGAGTTGAAGAGATCCTGAGACGGGATCAAGTTGCATGTCAGCTATGCCCAGGATACGCAAGATTGCATGGCCAGAAAAAGAAATCCTAAGAGTGACTTGTTTAGTTTTTCTGTCTTCTGATGCTGACTGCCATTAGAAGACTTTTAAATGATATTTGTTTGATTTCCATTCTTTCATACAAAGTAGTGTTATTTTGTGAAACAATACAAAGATATGTGCTCAATAAAAGGTTGAGCTATATATATGCGGTGTGAATGCTTTTGCCCAGAACGTAGCAAAGCTTGAGATCAGTGTAAATGGAAAAACCCACATTCTTGCTGCCTGCTGGAATGCACAGCTGCATTCCTAAAAGAACCAGCCAAAAACCTTCTCCTGTCTCTTCTTCTTTTTTTTGGCCTTGAGTTAGGTGACTACTTTTTTGTTTGTTTGTTTATTTGTTTTGCAAGACTACATATCTGTTGTCATGCATGTACGAGCTGGTTTTCAGTCAGAGGAAATGGTTCCTCACTGGCACTTACTGAGAAACCAGAAAACAGCATTTCCTCTGTGTGTTATATTCCTCAGCAGGAACAGGCAGCTAATTGGTAAATTAAATACATGTTAATTTAGGTGTCCACCATCTGCATATACATGCAAATTGTATTCTGCCGAGTCTGATATAAACACTGTTTTCCTGAACCAGCACAGCAGCTTTGATTCACGATTAAATCCTCAGGCTGTTTGTCAAGTTTACAACTACCAGAACAACCTGGCTCTGAAAGGAGTGAGTAGCCGATGTTCCCTGATTGATGTTACAGTGGGGGTTCACTTGTAGCAGGGGCAGGCGATCAGTAAGGTATAGCGGAGCAAAGGGACAAAGAAAATTAATATTTGTAAAAGTGCATGGCTGAATGTCACACAGTGACTAAAGGCTGCATCCAGCTGGTGATATCTGGGACAGAATAAGGACCCAAAATGCTGGGGCTCTTTCTGCTTTAGGATTGCACCCAGTGACTCTCTAAGCTCATTTTCAGGGAGTTGCTACTGTTTGCACAAGTCAGTGTTGTCAATGGAGCTGTAGAATTTTCCTCTGTATCTGCTCTAAGTACTTTTCTTTAACTAATTCATAAAACTAGAGTATAAAATAGCTTATTGTAGCTGTCATATTTTCCCCTTTAAGGAGATAAAATTGTCATTCTTTCCAAATTAAAAGAACTGCAAACAAAAGAAGAAATCTGTATTCTAGTGCAGTGCACTGTCAGCTGCAGAACTGTAGTTTTCAGTTACATTGTTTAAGTTGCACAGAAACGCTTATTTATCTGAAGTAAGGTAATTTTATAGATCCATAAAACCTGCATTTTCTCTCATGTTCCTCTCCCCCCAATTTTAGGCATCCAGAGAAAACCTAATACTGTAAAATAAATCTTCAAATGCTGCAGAAGGCTGAACACAGCTTTTACTACATACCTCTACAACTAGAACTAATTTACTGCCCGGTGAGATGGGGGGAAATGTGCAAGGTACTTCTTGGATAAATATACCTCAGTAAGAAAAGCATAGCTGCTCTGTAAAAGTTATCTGCTTGTATTCAACAAGTATCAGGGTCATTCATACAGCTACATACCTCAGAGCGTTAATTAATGGGGCTGCAGCTGGTGGTACCACTTTGGCTGCTTCAGCCCAGCCTCTTATTTCATATTTCTCAGGTTCGTATGACCAGTCTTGGACCACATCCCATCATTTTTTCCCCCAAAGTACAAAAAGTACTTAAGTCTCTACTGGAAAACTGCCAGGCTTTCATAAAAAGAACAGAGCTGTTGTTTCTTCGCTATTTTTATCTTCTCTGCCAAAAAGGACACCATGTTGCATTGGCAGCTGTATATTTGAAATTGCCTTTTATGTTGAGCTTCTTGGGTCAAAACCCAGGATTTCTACAGCCAGTGGATGTCTGATGGTCCACTGTAAATTTTGAGGAACTGGGTTACTTTATGCGAAGATTCCCCCACACAGCAGGACTGCACTTCTGTTTCCTCAGGAGCTGTGTAAGTTTGAAAACGAGCTGGTGGGGCAGGTGGAAGGAAAAGAGCATGTGAGCCTGTGGTGGAAAGCTGTCTCCAGTTATGATGCTTTTTGCAGCAAGAGGGTGCAGTCATGCTTAGCTCTGCCCCAGTGGCAAAATTCCCCGACCTTACTGGAACAAGGATCTCATGGTCTGAGGGACTGTAGCAGGTACAGAGCAGTTCTGTCCTTCTGTGGTTTGTGAAAGGGGCATCCTGCAATGAAAGCTAAGTCACTTTATCCCCACTGCATAGGGTTTTATTCTGCAGGAGTTGTTGAAAACAAAACAGAAACTTGTAAATCTATCCTCATCATTTTAAGTCCCTTCAGCTATTTCATGTTAATGTACAGAAGCATGAATTTTAGGAGAAAAAGCAAAGCACTAAGGGATAAAACTAAAACAAAAGCTCATTCTTACCTGTACATTGCCAGATTGTTTAAAAAAAAAATCAACAAAAAAACCCACCCCAAAACTAGGGGGTGGGTTTTATATCGAAATTGAAGTGTGCAACATACTGGAACAAGATGTGTACTAAGTTCTTCACAGAGATACAAGAGGAAAGACCACCCAAAGTGCTACACAGTAATCTGGGGGGTGGTGATTCTCAACCTTTTTTACTCTGGAAATGGTCTGTGAAAATAATCCATGTTGTTTATTCGCTGTTCTCTGAGTGCTGGGGGTGTGGATGAGACTGCCAAATACATGGATTGTTTTAGTACTGGACAAGTATTCTTATTGCCCTCTTTCCTAAATGCCTGCTGTGTGACCAAAGTATGGTTACCACCATCACCAGCCCATGCACAGTTATGGGACATCGTTTGTCATCTGGAGAAGAACACGGAGCTGGAGCTGAGGTGGAGCGACTGGGAAGTAAAAGCAAAATTCTGGTTTTCTGGCAGAAATCAGCCCATAGAGCTGAATGTCCCTACAAGAAGCTTTGTGGTTCAGCCTGCAAAACTGCTGCAGAGGATTACACTACTAATTCTTGAATAACGTTAAGCTTCCTGAAAAGTAGTTTTAGTGTATACAGTTGTCGTTATCAATCATCATGTCAAAGTGAAGCAGCGTATCTCAGTATGTCAGGTGGGCACTTCAGAAAGGCATATTTACTGGGATTAGGAAATGGGACACGCAGTGGCATGCAGCAATTTTTACTTTTCCCCATTCTGATAATTTTATGTATTCATACCAATACTTCTTTTGTCCCACTATGTGTCCTTTTTTTTGAATGATTGTAAAGCTATTATATCACGTGAAATGCAAACAGTTTTGTCATACAAGTAATGGAATTTTGAAAATTAAATTCACTGTCAAAACTATTTAAAAATAAAATTGTAAGAAAACAACAAACCCCCAAAATAGTTACTCTGACAATATTTTTCATTCTGATGAATTATCATTTCGGCTAATACTTTGGACTGTGAGAGGTAAGATTTCATTGCCAAAATACAGTCCGTTCCTATAAGGGCTCACTTTTAAATTTAAATAAATAATATGAATGACATCTAGTGTAATTGCTACAATCCAATTTGGGATGTGCAAAAAGCTTGCAAGATTAAGACTTTTTGCAGGTTATTATTAATGCAGATACAGTCTTCAGCTCCAAACCACCTTGGAAATACCTGTATTTAACTGTACAGCATCTCAATGATTTTTTTTTCTGCTTACAAAGAAAACTGCATTGTTACCATTCAAAAAATAAAACAGAATGAAAAACAGGGGTTTTAGGCGTTTGCTAACAACTTGTGCCTCGTGGCAAGAATTTGTGAGGTCACTCAGATCCCCCCAAAATATTCGTTTGTAGTGTGTCGTTGAGGCATTGCTTTAAGATTCAGTATCACAGGTGTGGCTTCTCGATTCAAAAACCTGAAGTGTGGCTTTGCCAGCCAGCCTGTACACATCAATGGAGCAGTGGCCTTAGCTGCAGAGTTCCCAGACAGTTCCCAAGATTTTTGATGGAAGCATGCCAGAAACAGACTCTTCAGTTGAGCTTTTGATAAGGAGATGCGAGCCTGGCAGATTAAGAAGTGCACAAGTGAACAATGAACTTATGCCCTGGTGTGTTTTTTTACTGTTGTTTATAATTCTGTTGCTTGGTGTTATTTAAATAATAATATTATTGTTATTATATATACACAAACATATAAATGTTTGAAAAACAAGACCAACAGTCATTGGAATAGAGAGAAATGTTTGGAAGGCTTCATAAAAGACGTCCTACCACACCAAACACAGTGATCTAAAGTGCCAGGTGGTGAAAAACACGGCCACACTTGTTTTGTTCTCTGCTACTAGAAACGTTCCTTTCCCCCCCACTATGTTCTCTTGGCTCCTCAAAATCCTTATAACGACACTTCTTTAAGGTCATGTTCATCATTCAATTTCTACTGAAAAATGCTTTGTTTACATAAAAATGAACTTTCATACTTAAAAAAAGGCTTCATCATCTTTGGTACATAAGCCAAATACAATAGTTAGTGATTCCTCTATTTCTGAATGGAGAATTAATTTTATGGGAACTTGCAATAATATTTGGTAAACAGCACGTGGCGTAAGCATTCTTTACAAATTATAGTAAGTGAGGGGTGGCTTTTGATGCCCTGAAGAGGATTAGCAATAAGAGGGTTAGCTTTAACTCCTTACACACTGCTTTAAATCTTACTGAGACCTGTAAGGAAGATCTTTAAGCTCTTAACCCACATGCAAAGCACAGGCTCTGGCAGTTTTTTTTTTCATTCACATGCTTTATACCAGCTTCTGTTAACACAAAATTTGGTACTCAAAGTTGAGAGCTTTTTTCTATTTCTCCACGTAAAGCATCTAATCCAAACTCCTGGGCAGCCTGCCTTCCCTGCTCACAAGTGCTGAGAGAAGCAGTACTTAAGGGAGATTGCAGGCTTGGTTCTTGAGCAGTGATTTATGGCTTTTGACTGAGGTCATTGCTTGGCACATAGTGATGACCAATTTGATAGATTAAGGAGCCAAGCGACTCAAGGGCCCTTAACATTTTTAACCAATCATAGTCTGGCTGGCAATGACCACAACGAAAAATCCCATGTATTCTTGTTTGGATGTATTTTAAACTAGTTTGGCTTTGTTTTCTTCTTTCAGACCTACTGCTGCCATTAGATACTCTTTGACTTGGTTCTGAGGATGGGTCAGAGTCACGTTTTTCTTTGATAAACCTGTTTTGGTTCCCTCATTGATGTACGTTGCTGAAAGCTGCATGTTTCTTTTTGGTTTGCTATTACATTATGACATCAAGGAGAGCTTGAGGAGCCAGTTCTACATAGCAGGAAAAAGAGGATTTCACAGTGTCAATGAGAGTACATGTACTGGGTTTCTTTTGGATCTGCTGGAGCAGTGAGCTGCAATTAACAGCACCTTAGATATCACCAGTTCATCTACACCTGCACAGTGTGGGTAAGACAGTGTACTCCAGAACTCTAGTTAGTAAGACTTTTCTCTACTGCATAAGCTGTAAGGTGGAGTGGCAAGCTCTTAGGGAAAATGTGTTTTCCTAGACGGACCTGCAGTGGTGGGAAGGACACTGGCACCCCCGTACTACTGAGCAGATGGTAGCTCAGGTTAGTGAAATGTGGAATTTTCCTCCTTCTGTAGGGTCTGTGCAGACAGCTCCTCCCTACTTCCATAAATACTCCATTGTGAGAACCATTCCCTGTTTTAGCCATCGGTATCTCTTGGAGATGCCACAAATTTCTTCTCTCTATAGCGTGTCTTTATTTTGTCTCATTTTTTTATTTGGATTCTACAGTATCTTGTAATAGTTGTGTTATTGCTTACTGCAATGTGAACTCCAGAACATCCCCCCAGGCAGTGGTGGGAGAGAAGCTCTGAATATGGGAAACTCTACGAATATACATTTTTCACATGTTTTAAAAGTGAGCATAGTTCAGGAATAAAATAGTCATATCAACCAAAATGTTCTGCAAGGCTGATACTAATGTCAGTGACGGTACAAGGTTGTGCGACTTTGGTGTTAGAACTCTTCCTGTAAAGTTGTGCTTTGAAAGCTGGCTTTTCTGTGTCAACAGTATCTTGCTGTACTGCATGGCTGGAAACGAGGTCTTTTTCTGATGTGTAGCTACACTACACAGCTCAAACAGCAGCAAGAATTACTACTAGTCAATTCTTAATTCTTGCATAGCATTTTCCACCCACTGTAATGAAATGGCATCTCTTACACGGGAAAGTCCCCGTTATATAGGCAGCCTTGTTTTGATGGTGATTTTTTTTCCCCGTGGTATTTTACAATCCCAGGAATTTATTTAGAGAATATTGGTATGTCTTGTGGGTTTTATTTTTCTCTGTTACATCTTAAGTGACTAAAATACAGGTTGAAAGTAAATTCCACAGAGAATTCTTATTTCTGTTATTGTTTTATTCTGTGGCAGTGCCTTGGAGCCACAGGGCTGGCTCCTTCACCGGTGACAGGGGCTGTATAAATGTAGAAAGAGGTGAACTGTGCTTTAAAGAGACAGAAAATATTTCTGTAGCACGTAGAGGAATATAGATACCAGGAACACTGTTCTTTTGCTTAAAGTAGGTCCTTCAGATTACCTTGCATGATGAACATCAACTTTCCTGACAAGATCTCTAGCTCAGAATTGTGTACGCAATGGTCCTGCACTAAAAGCCATGCTGAGAACATCAGTGCAGGCTTTAAATGCTTTTGGGCTTGACTATGTCTGTTTCATAGAATTAAGAACTCGCCTCCCAAACTATCCCAGATCTGGATGTTCACTTCCTCCTTTCTACAGATGGATGTAGCAACCCTGTTAGACTATGGTCATACGATAGTCACTGAAGGAGCTGGGACTAAGAACTACTGCCTTGTAACCTAGTCACCTCTGCCTTGTTCACAAAAGGGTGGGGATGAAATGAGTTTTCTTCAGATGGCCAAAAATGTCAGCAGACTCCAGAGATCTCCAAACCTAAACTGTCTCCAGCGCCTTCTCATAAGTCCAGGGCCTCACCTCTTCCCCTCTGTGCAGCTGCCAAAACCTCTAGCTTCCTTTCACTGACAGCTCCACCAGTGCAGCTGTGTATACTCAATGAGTAGCACTAGGAAAATTTGGGGGTGGGATATAATTAATTTTTTAAAACCCACAGGGAAGTTTCTGGTTTGAACATATTAGTCACTCAAGTTCAATTAAAGGTTTGTTACCTGATGCTACCACAGATGATCCAGAGAACTGCAGGATGGTCTGTTTTGTGGATTACACTAGTCCCAGCACTGTCACTCACATGCTAATTTGAATCAGTAGAAATAATGAGGTACTGAAGGCCAGTACCAGACTCATGGAAGAATTTGTGTTGGAACAAGGTTAAGTCTCAAGAACCTGTGGTTGCAGATGCTGTGCAGAGACCTGTGGCAGCATTCATTTTGTGAAACACAACAAAAATTGGACTCTTCCTGTCATCTGCTGAAGAGAAGGCAAACATTAAACGAACTTTGGTTCTGAGCAATTCTGAGTTATGTTTCATGGAAGTCTTGTTCAGCAATAATAAGGTAAAGTTTCAAATGATTGTGTACTTACTTTGTAATCTCCTCTTTTCCTTTTCTGCAGCCCTAGGTGCTGCTGAATAGAGGTAGGTCTGCCAGAGGAATTGCACGCCTTGATTTCTAAGCAAGGGTTTCTTTAGCTTATATGGGGCATTCTTGTGGCTGGTGTCTCTTCTTGGATCTCTTTGGAAAGTATGGGAAGTCAGTGGTGCATTATATGGGACAATGATATACGAGACACTGATATTCTCTGGATTTATTTGGTGTCTGTGGAGTTGTTTAGCTCTGTCAGAGTTCTTGTCTGGACAACAGAAAATCCAAGTACACAAATGCCAGATGAATGGAGCTAGCAGAAAACGGTCTGTAGCAGAAAACTGGGCATATAGCTCTCACGGGTACAAGTTATAGCTCTGTGAATGTGCGTGTCCAGACGAAAGGCCAGCAATGGGAAAGAATTGTATCCAGCTTTGACTACTGAAAAAACAACTGTGTTGTCTCTGGTGTGAGAGTTCACTTCTCACCATCATGACCACCTTATTTTTTATCTTTCTTTTCCTTACACAACCCATTAGGTGGCACCTAGAGAACAGAGAATAGATACAACTGGAACAGGCTGCCCAGAGAGGTGGTGGAGTCTCCATCTCTGGAGACATTAAAAACCCGCCTGGACATGTTCCTGTGCAACCTGCTCTAGGAGGAACTGCTTTGGCAGGGGGGTGGACTAGATGATCTCCAGAGGTCACTTCCAACCCCATATCATTATGTGATTCTGTGATATGTCTAACATACTTTGGACAGGAGATGATGGCAGGACAGTGATCGCAGCCATCTACCACAACCATCTTTAATTTCCTCCCAAACCTCTTTCCTCCCCTTCATGCTCCTGAAACATCTCTGCTGTCTCTTCAGCAAAGACTTTTGGCTGTACTGTGGGATACACAGGTCTGCTCCACTAGTGAGTTTGCATGGTCCTTTCTGGCTCCTGCATCTTGTCTTTCTTACCTCTGCAGAATGTTGCAATCCAAATGGTAAAACCACCTACTAAAACTGTTCTATGGGCAAATCCTGCTGCTTTTCTTTCTCTGAAGGTGCCACATGTTACATCTAAACTGAGTGATCAAGACCCTTTTCCTCTCTGCAGTGTGCTTCTATTTTGTTAGAAATAACAACTGGAGTTTTAAGTGACAGCTATTGATCTAATAGGCACTAAAAGTCCCTTCTGTGGTGCTAATTCTTCTGCCGGTGTCAATCCCCCTGTTAACAGCTGGGTCTGCTCTACCTAAAGCAAAACTGAAGCTGTTTCAAGTGATTTTTTGGTGTTGCTTAATGACATTCAGGAATGGAGGGTACCATAGCAATGCAGCTGGTGTCACAGGTCTTCTCACATGGGAAGAGCTTAAAACAGAGAATGAGAAGACTGAACTTTTTCTTGTAAGACTGTGTGTTCTAGAGTGACCTGGGCACTTTTAGTAGACATCTAGTCAGTTTTTGACAGAGCAAGGAATGGATATATAGTTCACAAATACATCTGTCTGGAGTGGGTTTTGTCAGCTGGGCCTTTTTTTTTCCTGGCCTCCTTTTGTGTATGTCACAGGACAACTTTTTATGAGGTCATTTATAGGAAGTTAAAGAGAATCGTTTTACATCCTGCTTAGAAAAAACAGCATCAAACAACTTCTTCAAAGTTCAGCACATTTCCCGAAGCACAAGTAAAGACCTAAATGGTTAAATTAATCCCAGCTAATTCAACAGTTAGTAAACTCTGTCCTTACTCACACATTCTACTATTCCCAAGCAGAGTAAAGGGTTGGTTTATAGGGCACAATGGTGCAAATGAAAAGAAGCAGAAAATATCCACTTTTGGAAGGATGGAAGCTCTTTTCTGGAGTATTTAAAGCAGACTGATGTTTGTTGCACCTCTAGGTCAATGTCATTATGCATCTTGCTGAGGTTATATCAAATCTTCTCCCTGCACAAGTCCCCGTGGTTGGAAGCAGGACCTGAAATGCCAGCAAATAGAGGTTTTCCAAGACCAATATCAACAGAGATATCCAAATAACTCCTTTACTAGTTGCTTGTCTGAACTGAGAAACAAGTTATTCTACGACAGTGGAACTAATCAATCCTGGCTGCTTGGATTTGAATCCTTGCCTGAGAGCTCTTTGCCAACCCCTCAGCCCCTGCTCCCTACATGTCCCCTGTTGCTCCCTCCCCTCCCACTACCTTCACCTTCTTTACTTCTCCCCAGATAACAGCTGGACAGTCATAGATCGAATCGTAGCTAGTTCTGATGAGTAGCTGGCCAGAGGGGAGACAAACTGCAAATAACTGCTGAGCTCATGTAGCAGTGCTTCTGTAGTTGGGGCATTGGTTTAGGTCCCTTTGGTTCTGTTGAGCTTCCAGTTTTTTGAAGTTTGTGCACATTTAGCATTGCTGGAAATGTCACGTCTCTAAAGAATTTGGCTGAAACAGGTCTGAGGTTGAGAAATTATTCAAGAGACAAATGGACTGGCAGTGCAATCATATAAGCCTTGTTTCCTAAGGGAACCTGCCTTCAAATGCTTAGCTTGAACCAAGATAAAATATTTTTGCTTTGTTTTCCAAGACTGGTTAACTGCTTGGATTAAACTAAATATGCGTATGAAATGATACTTTAAACATGTTAGTACTCTTCTGTCAGCTTATGCATATTTTGTTTTTTAAAAATAGCAGTGGATTTATTTCTTTACATATTTTACAAGCAAAGCATGGCACAGCTAGTCCTGCCTAGTTTATATTGGCTTCACGGAATTTTTTGCTAACATGATGCTATTCCTTTGATATCCCTCTTCTTTCTTTTTGCATTTGATGCATCGCCCAAATGCTGCTGTCTTCATGGGAGAAATACATGGTATTTTTGAGACTTTGGTGACTTCTTAAAAGATTAAGTTATTGGTCCAAAAGTGCTTTGGTCCAAAAGTGCTTTAGACCAAAAGCGTTTTAGTCCAAAAGTGTTTTTCTCCTCACCTTAGCATGGTTTCAGGTGTTGAGGTGTTAGGGAGCTTTACTTAATATGGAAGATCAAAAGTCATAAAGAAACTGCTAAGTGCACCTTAACCATAACATAAATGATAGCCTTTTGAAATGACAAGTCCTAATTTGCCATTTTCTTGAACACACATCTGTCATGGTTTAGCCTCAGATGGCAACAAAGAACCAGGCAGCCACTCTCTTGCCCCCCCCCTCCACAGCCTTGAGGGGAGAATCGGAAGAAAATCGTGGACTGGGACAAAAGCTGTTTAACAGAACAGTGAAGGTAAGAGGAAAACAACAATAACAACTGAAAAAGGACTATATAAGCACGATTATGGTACCACCGCTCACCAACTGGACTGGGACACCCCAGCCCACTCCCAAGGGGTGACTTCCTGACTTCCTGCTCCCTCCCCTGGCCAACTCCCATTAATTGATTAACCATCCTTGGGGAAAAAAAGACATGACTCTAAAATTCATAAATATTTCATTCATCAGACCCAGTTCCTCTCAAATTCATCTTCGCTTTCCTAACTCATTCTACAATTATGACCAGCATTTTGTAATGCCCTGCAAGTCATTATGTGATCTTGGTGTTTACAGAGACACAATGCAATTAGGGTTTCTTTTCTGGCCAAGGAGCTAATTACTATTAATTTACTGTTATATAGAAAGCATAATAATAAAAAGATAACTGCAGGAGGCTGTCACCATTGTCATCATCTATCTAACTTAGAGTAAGAAGAGTTGTACGAACTATAAAAAAGATGCAACTGGCAAAAGCGATCAGTAACTCTGAGAAGAATTGTGTGAAAACCCAGGCACTAGTTTCCTAGAACCAGATGTTAAGCTAAGCTGTTAAGAATGAACGTTTTCTAATAATCACTTTTCATCTGCTGCTATTCTTTATTTGCACTGCTGAAACACTTAGGAACCCTGGTGATAGTTCAAAGTATTGTGTAAACACAGAACAGAGAGTTTCTGTGTTTAAGGATTATGGATTCTCATAAAAAGTAAATCAATGCTTTGAAGTACATCAGTAATGACATTATAAATTATTAATCTATTCCGTAAATGTCTTCTTTTCACCTGTCTTCATTTCTAGATCTCATTCACTACATCTTCCTCTTGCACATACCTATTATTTTTTGTCCTGTATTTCATTGAATGCATTGTGTGAAATGTACTTGAGAAGCTATACTTTCAGTGAACTGCGTGATCACTCTATGCCACAGGTGAGCTTTAGTGCATTAGGCTTTGCAATGCAAGAGCAAAGAGATGATTGCTAAGGCAGGAAAGAGAGATGCTCACTAAAGCTAAGAGAAAATACAAATATCATGAAACATGGGAGAGTGAGAAAGACGTAGATCAGTAGGTTATAGTGTCTTTTTTTATTACTGTATTCAAAACTAATTTTGATGGTATTAAATGCATCACGGAATTACATGCATCATTATCACACTGCTGGCTGCTTGGCGTCTGGTAAATAGAGTTCACAGGGTAATTCCTGTTCACAGGAATAGCCAAACTTGACGCTAATTGCCAATTTTGTTGCCATGGGTGTGCAGAACAATCATCTGCCTCACACCCTGGACAGGAATCAGGCATAGCACAAAGGTAGCCAATTTACTGCTCAGAATAAAATAGGTTGAATAGAAAGCGTTGATCAGCAAGGATACTAATCGAGTTCCAGTCATTAAGCATCTCTGTGTAGAGAAGTGGTGCAACCATTTCCAAGCCGTTACAGCAGATGCACAATTTTGCTTGTACTTTCTCTATTACAAATATCAAGCTCATTTTAGCTTTCTGTTCAGAAATTTGTCAAAAGAGTGGTAAGGTTGGTTGGCCATGGCAAATGAGAGGAAACGTTTTTACACATCCGTTGTCTGTCTTTGTTAATATATAGAGGGTCTGGGGAAACTGTGTTGCATATTTATCCACCTGTTCAGCTCTACTTATACTCCGAGTGGTGATGAACTTCCATAATGAAAATATCTGAGAGACTTTTAGTATGAATGATCTAGCTCAGCAAAGAAATGGCTTAACATTTGTGTCTGCTTAAGACCACTATGTCAATAATAGCAAATGGAGCTCCTGATACAAATTTGATGGGTGTATCACAGAGATGGGAAAGCTGGGCTGCTGCTTCCAAAGGAAGGAGAGAGGAGGGAGAAAGAAAACCCAGGACACACATGGAAAACCAGAGCAACTGGTGAAAGGCTGGTGAACTGCCTGGTGAGCTAGGTGGAAAGGACCACTGTCCTTTGGGAAGATTGTCTCCTTCTCCCAGCTGTAGCTACAGTCCTTACTTCAATTCTTCCTGAAGAACTGGCTGCAAGAACAAGTCCAGTAGACACAAAGGAGCTGAAGGAAATGTGGTCATTTTGACGTTTTGTAGGATACAATTCACAGAATCACATGCATGCTTGTATTACTTTTGAAAAGTGGTTCAACTCTTAATGTTTTTTTATCACAGAATCACAGAATATCAGGGATTGGAAAGGACCTTGAAACATCATCTAGTCCAATCCCCCTGCCAGAGCAGGAACACCTAGATCAGGTCACACAGGAATGCATCCAGGCAGGTTTTGAATATCTCCAGAGTAGGAGACTCCACAATCTTTCTGGGCAGCCGCTTGCAGCGTTCTGTTACCCTCACTGTGAAGAAGCTTTTCCTTATATTTAAGTGGAACCTCCTATGTTCCAGCTTGCACCCATTGTCCCTTGTCCTATCATTGCCTGTCACTGAGAAGAGCCTGGCTCTATCCTCCTGACGCTCACCCTTTACATATTTGTAAACATTAAAGAGATCCCCCCTCGTTCTCCTCCAAGCTAAAGAGACCCAGCTCCCTCAGCCTTTCCTCGTATGGGAGATGCTCCACCCCCTTAATCATCTTTGTGGCTCTGGCCTTGACTCTCTCAAGTAGTTCCTTGTCCTTCTTGAACTGAGGGGCCCAGAACTGGACACAATATTCCAGATGTGGTCTCACCAGGGCAGAGTAGAGAGGGAGGAGAACCTCTCTCGACTTACTAACCACCCCCTTTCTAATACACCCCAGGATGCCTTTGGCTTTCTTGGCCACAAGGGCACAGTGCTGGCTTATGGTCATCCTGCTGTCTACCAGGACCCCGAGGTCCCTTTCCCCTTCATTGGTCTCCAACAGGTCAGTTCCCAACTTGTACTGGTAGCTGGAGTTGTTCTTGCCCAGATGCAAGACTCTACACTTGCCCTTGTTATATTTCATTAAATTTCTCCCTGCCCAACTCTCCAGCCTGTCTAGGTCTTGCTGGATGGCAGCAAGGCCTTCTGGTGTGTCAGCCACTTCTCCCAGTTTTGTGTCATCAGCAAACTTCATGATAATGCACTCTATTCCCTCATCCAAGTCATTGATGAATATATTGAATAGTACTGCTCCCAGTACTGATGCCTGAGGGACTCCACTAGATACAGGCCTCCAACTAGACTCTGTCCCATTGACCACAACTCTCTGGCTTTTTTCCTTCAGCCAGTTCACAATCCACCTCACAACCCAATTGTCCAGACCACACTTCCTCACTTGCTTTGGCAACTCCTTTTTTTTCACCTGTGCTCAGAGGGAGTGCTGTGCCACAGCCATTGGTGCTCACAGCAATGAAGCAGATACCAAAAAGATGTGCCTCAAGTACACAAGTGCAAAACTGACTCTATCAACTGGCAGCAGTATGCATTCTGCCAGCAAACTACACAAAAATATATTCTTAATTAACTTATTCGGTTTTAAAGGCCATTTAAATGACATATAACTTTCAAAACAATATATTCTATGGGGCCTATATATCTCTCCCCACTCCTATGTTTGCTTTTCCTGCCTTGGCATCTGACATGAATGTCTGTCATTGAACATCTCAACCTTTGTATCTTTCTCATGGGAGACACAGATCAGAGTGCTTAAGCTTTGTAATTTGGCATTGCTGGCATTTTTTGTTCACCACAAATGTTTCCGATGATACTAATGACATTTAGCAACTTTTGGAGGAAAAGTCATTAAGAACAGAACCAAAAAAACCCCTGGATAATCAGAATTGCTCTCTGAATGAACTCTGTGAAGTTTGAAGTCAGACCCAGCATCCAGGCTTTCCATTTGTACTACAAGTGCAGCTATTTGCAGTTATTTTTTGAAAGAAAAACAATGTTGAAAACTTTAGACAAAAGTTTTCAGGTTTGTTCAGAGAAGGTATGACTATTGATCAAAAATACATTCTGTGTGTTTCTAATTTATCAAGGCATACTCATTTCCAGCACCAAAACTGCTGTCTTTTTATTTTTAAAATCTTTGTTTGAACTGAGATCCACATTCATTGTTACTGAGCTTTAATAATCTAAGGGTCACTTGAAGGGCTTTTGTTTGAGAGACCTTTCAAGCCAAGCCAAGGCAGCAGTTTAGAGAACGTTCCTTGTTTGTAGACAAAAATATATTAAAACAACCAAGGGAGCTATTACTCTTCCACATAATTATTTTTAATGTCTCATTGGACATGTATGAAATGCCTTTCAGTTCCTGTGGGAGAATTACTTTTTTGTTTTGTTTTTGCATTTTGCAGGATGGCTTTTGTTAAATTTCTATGCTGCTTTTCCATTGAGCAACACTCACCCCAAAAGACTTTATAAACACGAACAGTATCTCTAGGAATACGCTTCCAACATAATCCACATAAGCACTTAGAGATTTGTCCGCAGTCACAGGGCCTGATACCTTGCATACCTCATGCCACCTATTTTTTTCTGGCCATAATCAAGAGAGAACGTGACCCCAGTTCATAGTGAGAAAAGTCAGAGAACAGCCGAGAGGCCAGGAGTGCATGAGGTGAGGCAGAGCCATATGCTGCACCAGGCAGTGTTAAAGGCAGAGGAAAGGGGAGGAGGGCTAAGATTCCTTTCTCTCCCTTCACCTGGGAAATGCACGCCAGGTAATCAGACCAACTTTGTGTCTTTGGCATAAAAATAATCTGAAAATGTTCTGTGTTGAGAAGCTCCTTTCAGTTACCTCAGAAAGACCAAAATGGAGTGCATCCTTCTCTTTTATAACAAGGACAAATTTGAGGGAAGGATTAAAAGCACAGAAATTGGAAGTAGATGTAAAGAGCAGCATTATGTAAAGAGAGAAGCCATCGTGTGAGAGTGTGGTTCTAGTGCAAATATTTGGGATTGGTTTGGGAGAAGCACATTATGTGCCATTTCTGCTCCACAGAGGTGCAGGCTTTGCAGGTAGATGCAGGTGCTTTGCTTAGATGTCTCCTTGCTATTGTGTATTCGTGATCCTTTACATCTGCCAGTTGCCCTTTCAATTTTGAAAGATGGCCAGTTATTTCTTGTTCAGGCATTAAGAGCTCCTGCAGGTCACATAATAGTCGTCTTAATTCTGCAACCATCACCCTTCTCCCAGGCATGATGAAAGTTTTGGTGGCCCCAAACGGATTGTGCTGTTTGACGGGTCCTAGCACATGCTTCAGGCAAGGTCCCAGAAAAAGCATCAAGGCTCACTCTAAACCTGAAACCTTCCACAGCTTAAAAAAGAGCGTGCCACAGTACCAGTACCTGTCCCTCATCATTTCTTGGGGCTGGTGAGTGTTTTGAAGTTCCAGTGAGTTTACCTGTGTCTTCTGTCCTGAAAGGAAAATCAGACTCTGAGCTCAGGGAGTGATAACATAGCTCTGCGTCAGTTTTGGCACCTTACACAAGCATACATCATTATCAATGTCTAGTGATAAAGCTTATAAATTTTAGAGAAAATTAGTATCTAGACAACCGTCTTTCCTACTAGATGTAAACCCCATGTCATATATATAGTGCTCCCGGATTTTGAAGAGATAAATGACCATGTTCACCATCTTCAGATGACTGGATTTAAACTCTTTCAACCTGAGCTTATAAAATTGTAAGTTATGTAGATGAAGTACAATTGGTAATATGCTCTGGTTTGACCTTGCCTTGTGTCTGGAGAAGAACTGCATGTTTCTATCAGTGAAAGGCTGTGGAAGCTATTTCTTTGAAGCAGGATATGATGACAGAAGCAAACTATTGTAACTGTGTAACACAGTGCTGTTCTAACGTTTTAAGCATGAGTTGCTCAACAATAAGTTATTTAATTGGGTAAAAAGTTGCCTTTATGTGAACTTCAGTATCTTGGAACAATAATTAAGTTGTGTCTCAAGAATATATTATAAGAATGTAAGGATAATATGCACTTACCAGTATTCCTAATGTCACAGTGACAGAATGCTTATAAAATATTTTGTACATAAAAAATCACTGCAAATACGTACTTAATGACACATTCTTTGAGACAAGGACCATAAAGCAGACCAGGAAAATTTTTAAGACTTCATTATTTGAGGGCTTCCTGTGAAGTTGATCTTGCAGTGTCATCCAAAGTTCCCTATCCTGATTTGACAATTTTATGGCTTTGGACTCTCACTCAGTTCTTTAAGGTAATTTAGTCATTGGTTTGTGTGTCCTTACGTTTACACACTGCCAAATGTAATTGCTTGCAGAATATTTAGTTCAGCTCAGAGGGCCTCTATTCTGGAGAGGTGCTGTTGGAGGGAGCTCAGAGGAGGACAGCAGGAAAAATGAAATGGACTAAATGTGTGCAGCCTGAATAAGGGGTGGAAAAAGCTGGGATGAAAGGACATAATGGTCTGTATGAAACTGAAACATGTAAGCATGAGAGAGAGAGAGAAAAGAATTATGTCAAGTTTGGCAGGAGGATGTAATGACTAATAGATGGAATGATGAAGGGGAAATAAAATTGGCTGGATGAAGAAAAGCTTCCTGACCGCGAGATCTTGTTTGATTACTGAAGTTTCCCAGGGGAATTCTGTGATTTGGGAAAAGTTGTACAAGACTACTCAAAACCTCACAGTGCTCCACAAAGCATAGCTCTGTAGTCACCTAATAACTTGGCATCCAGAAGTGGATAGTGCTTCCCATCTCACTGTCTTTGAGGTTCTTTGGATTCCTTGCATTTGCTGGGCAGCCCAGAGCATCCCTTGTGTGCTGACCGCCCTATGGCTTCTCTTTCGGTTAGGATTATTAAATATATTCCAGCCCTTGAAGAAAACCTACCTCCTCTGAGCTTGTGCATGCAAATGTGTTTATTGTGGTTATGGACTGATCCTGCTCCTTTGATGCTCTAAGTGCAGGAGACTGCAGGGTTGGATTCAGCTGTCCAAAAGGACATGATCTCTGAAGATACATGATGTGGTAATTGCATATGCCTTTGCGTATGTCCTCATAAATCTGGGACCAAACCTTTACAATATATGGATGGATATTATCAATAAATAGAGCATATTGCAAGTGTGAAATATTTGAAAATCCTTATGTGGCCAGAGAGTTCATATGTAGTTATTACAAGGTGTTCTTGTTACCCTTACATAGAATTATTTCATGACAGATCTTGTGTCTGGCTAAAGCTGACTCATGTAGTTCCTCTGAGAGAAGTTTATCTGATGAAAAATTAAGTGTTTTTAGCTGATATCCAACCAATTTGCTGAACTTATTTTGACTTCTGTCCAGAGGTTTTGAAAGTAAATTGATAATTGAGAATCCACTTGGATTTGAACAATTAGGATAGAAGCATGCAGAAATGCAGAGGTAGTGAAGACCACAAGGCTTCTTGAGAAGCTGAGATCATGGAGCTAGGAAAATAGGCTGATAGACTGTTTTTCTGGTGGGTCTCTTCTGCTTGGCCTTTCAGCATATTCCTTGTTTTCTAGCAGCTGCTCAAAGCAGTAGAACGTATTAAAAGGCTGCTGCTGTTCAGGGTGAAGCAATTAAATAAATATTGCTAAGAACTCGGTTTTGAAACTGCACACAACTGAACATCTGCTCTGGTCCGAAGAGCTAACTAGCTGCAACTCTGGAAGCCCTGAATTTTGAAAAAAAATTCGAGTTTTTTCATGTAAATTAATCTACTAATAAATAAATAAAAAAGTCTTCTTATAAAGATACTCCTTCTTTGAATTATCTTCTTATTTGAATGTAATATTTATTATCTCATGGGGGCATGTTTAACTCTGTATCAAAAGGTACATAACTTGTACATTCTAAGATATATCTAATGTCTAGCAAAGAAAAAACATAAATCATTTAGATCTGGAACAGTGATCACAATGGAAGTTTCATTTGCAAAGGATTTATGGAGACTTGAAGTCAGTATTATGTTTTGAATAAACGCACCATTGACCAGTATCAGATTTCCATAGGCTTTATCTTGTTTTTTCTAAGCAACTGCTCATAAACTTTTTTCATATCTTGATTAGCATGATGGTGCTACTTGCAAATCTGTTCATAGAGCAATTAATCTATGACAGTGCAATCCAGAGAGAGGAATCACACTTATTTAGTTGTTCCTTCCATTGTTTCATTTAAAAAAAAAACGTGAATAACAAGTTGACAGGGTTTTGTTGTGCCTTGTTTTGCTTTTTTCTTTTCAACTAACATATTAAGTATTTCAAGAAAGATTTGTCAAGACATCACAACAGCGTGTCTTACTTCTGATCTGTACTTTACTTAACTCTACTTTCATGTACTAGGAAGGAAAAACAAGTGATAGATTTGATCAGTTTACAAGTCCGTGACTCAATGGCTAAGGTAAATTCCTGTGTCATAGCAGTACTCAGACAAATTTAACAGAATCAAACAAACATAAAGTCTGAAGGGAAAGGAATCTCCTGTATCTCGTGAAGAAGAAATTTGACTTCTAGAGGAAGTTCAACACACAGGCTCCCTCCCTCCTCTCCTTTCTTCCCCCACCTCTCCCTGCAAGCTTCATCTCTAGTTGTTCCTGTGTATCTCACTCTCAGCAGGAGCTATGTGAGACAAGTCTGCAATGGGCTCAGCAGAGGCTGCTGCTGAGCAGTGACAGTCACAAATGTGAAAACAGCTGAGTCCTGCAGTGACATGCTGATGAGAACAGCACGGGCACCAGCACAGTCCAGTTAGGTTGTACTTGATTCTGTGGAGTGCACCAGGACTTCTGATGCTGCCTGCAGCAGATCTCTCTTGGGCTGAGGCCCTGAACCCATGGAGTTCCCAGGTGACCATTCACTCTTGCAGCCAGACCAGATATCCCATGCAGGAACACACGATACACACAAGGGAGAGACTGGCTGTAAAGCTTTGGTTTTGAAGGAAAAAAATATATTAGGTGGGAAGCCTCAGAAGAAAGAATTGGGAAAGCTCTTGTTTTGGTTGGAGCTACATTTTTGCTGCCTGTTGCTTCCAGCCAACTAGATGAGAAAAGAATGAGCTTTTTTTGCCTTTTGTGTATTGCTGCAATCCACACGTATCAGTACATATAGTCCAGAGAGAGAAAAGAGACACATACCTTTATGTATCTGCACTTAAATGAAGGACTGAGTATGCTCAGTTACTGACAAAGCTAAAGGGCTGTGCTGGGGGGCTGAGGGCAGTGAAATCTCTCCCCAGGCTGGGAAGGAGCCATTGGCATATGCTGTGGTAATGGAGCTGGGAGTAGGGACTTGCCGTGTTGCAATAGCTCTCCAGCTCCAGCCCTGCCACCCCCTCACAGGTCACATCCCTGTGAGATCACGCAGGGCTGTGCTGTGTAAGGCAACAACCATCTGCATTTCTTCACTTACCCAAAGTCTCAAAGCACTCCACAAATGCTGCTGGAGTCCCCCAGCATTCTGGCAAAACTACCACTACCTCTTCCATTTCTCTGGACTGTGCAGAAGGCATTGAACAGAATCCAGGAACTTTTGTTCCTCCTCTGCTTTAGGCACGAGACACATTGCCTTGCTTTCACTGAACATCCACAGGCAAAGATGATATGCTTGGTTTTCCTCACTGTGTGGTGCGAGGTGTTAGACCACGGTGGACAAAAGTCCTTCAGCACTGATTTCAGTGGGAGCACTCTTGCTCTAAAGTACCCTTCATCAGGTGCTTACACGCATTAATTCCTCTGAAGTCTGTAGAATAAGAACAAAATCCCATGAAACGGATGATCCTCAGATGAAGACAGGCAGACCAGCCTCACTGGAGCCTCACTGGTTTCCCACTGAGGAGGACTGGTCAAGAGATTATCTTTGCCCAGGGCTGCCAAAGTGCTTTGCAACAGCGAAGTGAGATTTGAATTTTGCTTGTATTGTTAAAGTGTGTTTGTTTCAAGAATGAAGTTGTAAGATAAAGACATGGATGGCTGGTGTTTAGGAAAACATGTTTGTGGCCAGTCTACTGAAGAAATGAGTTAAAGGACAATTCATCTTATGTCCCAGTCCTGTAATACCCAACAGTGAGAACTGAGGCTGTTGGTAGCATCAGTTACAAACCACCTTTTCTTACCCACGAAGTACCAGAAATACTGCAGTATGGGAAGGTCCACTTCAACTGAAGCTTTCCAAGCACTTCTGAATGCCTAAATGTTTGGTTTGTGTTTCTGGTGTGTACTTGTATTCAAAGATGATGCTTCAGGTGGCACGTTTATGTCTGTGACAGGTACTGTTACGGGTTTGTTTCTTAATCATTTAGAGATCAGTATGCCTTTATAGTGGGATCTGCATTCTACAACCAGGGAGAAATTAATTCCTTAGATGTCAGTTACCGTACATCCCTTTGTAATGTACCGATTTTTTTTTTTAATTTTCACAAAATTATATTTTGGGACTTTGGCACTTAAATAACTCCCAAAATAATAATTTTACTGCTTTCAAAACTATTAGAGAACTAATGTCAAGAACTGAGCATATAATCTAAGAGGGGTTTTTCCCCTCGAATTTCTTTTGTATGTAACTACCAAATATCTATGTAAATCCTATATAATAGTTTTAGTTGCTCCGTAAGTATATCCCATTGTTTATCTAAGACTTTTAAAATGTCACATATGCCGGATCTGAAAGATGTTACTGATACCCAGCAGCCTATGAACTCCTATTCACCAGAACCCCGGCGAGGGCAGGATGCACAGGGATACTTTATGGCCCTATACAGCTCCGTGATTTATACTGCGCCTCGCCTTAGCGGGGTGCTAATAAATTTAGCAGAGCCCCCGTAGTACCTCGTACTCGGCTTAAGCCCCACCTCGCACCCCTCCGGCACCGCAGCGGGCACTGCCCGGGTGCGGGGGGGCTGGGGTGTGAGCGGCCGACGGGGCGGCCGGGGCGGCGCGGCGGGTCCCGCAGGTGCGGGGGGAGGCGGAGCGGGGTCGTTCGGCGGGTTGAACGCGGGGTCAGGGCCGGGCGGCAGTCCCGGCGGGGTGCCGCGGGGCTGGGCTGGGTTGGGCTCATCAATTTCCCGTGCTCGGTGCCTGCGTCCCGGCGCGGCACTAATGCGGAACAAATTGAGACATATCCTCTCCGTAATTAGTTCCAGCGTTTCAAAGATTTACGGTAAAATAATGGCCTGAGCCCCACCGGCCGGGCTCGGCGGTCGAGGCGCTGGGGAGGCGAGCCGGGGGCCGGCGGCTCGCCCCGCTGCCGCCACTCCCCTCCCCGCGGCCGGGGCCGGCGGGGCCCGCAGCGGCGCGCACTGGTCGGTGGACGCGCTCGGAGTAGGGAGCGTTCAGGTGGCGGAGCCCCGGGCCGCGCTGCCCCGGGTGGCGGGAGAAGAAGCTGGGGAGGAGGGAGATGTGCAGGCGGCGGGACGCGGAGCCCTGCTGCGCTCAGCGGAGAGCCGGGGAGAAGGCACGCACCTTTCCCTCCTTGTGCCATCAAAAAAGGCTTTTTTCCCCTTCAAAGTATAAACAAAATGCCCTACCGCCAGCTCGAAAGCGTGCCAGTGCCCCCGTCAGCCCAGATAGGGAAAGCCGGTCCGGCCTTGCCGGGGGCTGCCGCGGTGCCCGCGGTGCTCGGCGGGGCGCGGAAGGGGCGAGGAGGAATGCAGGATCGGGCCCGCCGTGATGAGTTCCTGCCCCTCGGCGCCCTGCGCCCCTGGAGATGCTTCGCAGCTTTGTTTCTGCTGCTCTTGGCACTTAAATAATCAAACTCTGATCAGCTCCCTGAGTGAAAGGAGACAGATCCCCCTGGGTGCTGTGAACGGCTTGAGCAGGGTTGGAAGGGCTGGGGATTTATCTCTGCTTAAGTCAGTTTTCCCCACCTCCGAGCCGCGAGGAGATCGTTTATGGAGTTTAGTAAAGTGTAGTACGAATTACCGGCCCATTAATTGGTTAGCACGGCCAGGGAGAAAGCGGAACGGAGAAACGCAGGCTGGGGAGGTGCTTCAACCCTGCTCAGGTCGGAGCAGGTTCCCGAGCCCGTTTTGCCCGCAATCGAGTGGGATTCTCAGCAGAATAATCCTTGCCCAGGAAATAGCTGGTGTTTGATCCTGTAGAGTATGTTTTCGAGTACAATCAAAGACTGAGCATTATCAGGAATTACCAGCTAAGTAACAGCGGGCAAAGCCATAGAGCCTGGTTGCTGCCTGGCAGGTATTTGGATCGGGCCGTATTCAAGACCAGGCTGGATCAAGCAACCTGGTCTAGCGGGAGGTGTCCCTGCCCATGGGTTAGAACTCGATGATCTTTAAGATCCCTTCCAACTCGAACCATTCTATGATTCTATGAAAGGAAGAGGGCAAAAAGTTCCGTACCGCCTGGGTCTGGACACCGGCAAAGGAGATGAAGTCCCTGAAAGACGGTATCTCCGGTCATTGCTTTCAGCTGGGCACTGACGCCTGGACGCGGGCGCCCGGTTTGTGGAACGTGAAGTCGTTTACGCCAGCGTGCGACTGGAATCGTGGTCGGAATCTGCGGGGAAGAGGCGAGCAAATGTTCTCCGCACGGGGAAGCAGCTCCTCTCGGCATGCCAAGGCTTTCCCGAGGGGACCTGCTGCCCGCTCCCGGCCTGGGCTAGAAAAGTGGGGAGAGGGAGATTTTTATCTCTTGGGGGTGCTACCTGTGGGGGAACGGCTGCGGGAAGTGGCATTGGCCGTTTCCCCAAAGTTCCCATTCCGTCCCGGGATAGAAGGGTCCGGACTTCCCTCCTCCTCGGGCTGCACTGCTGAGGGTTGCTCCCAGGACATTCCCGCCCTGTTTGCGCCGAGCCCGCTCTTTGCCCTGCACCGGCTGAGGTGGCCCGAGGGGGCGCAGGTACCGGTGCAGGGCGCTGCGCGGGGCTGAGCCGGCAGCCCCGGAGTCCCCATCCCGGCCGAGCATGGCTTTCCCCAGTCTCGCTGCAAGCTCTGCCGGCAGCCGCGGGGAGGGAGGATGCGGTGACGGCCAGGGAGCCTTCTAGTTTCACCGCTGGGAAGTGGGAGAGAGGCGAAGAGTTGGACGGGCTTCGGGCGTTCTTCCTCCCAGGTAGAATAACGCAGACCTAAGGGATCAAGAAAACATCTTTCCCTTTCAAGAAATTTTATCAAACTAGGTTATTAAAAAAAAAAAAAAAGATAAATAAAAAAAAATCCCAACAATCACAACAACAAAACCCAAACCAAAAACAAGCGACCACGAAAAAAAGGAAAGCAGCCCACAACCAAAACCAAACCCCACACGCTAGTTCGAAATAGCCGGCTGCGGAAAGGCTTTTTCTGTTTGTACCAAGAGAGGTCTAGTTTTCACGGGAAATTAAATACTCCACTTACGCTGGCCAAAGACTTCTATTTTTGTATGTACGTTGTCGATTTTAGAGTTGGAGGTGAAAGAGGCCAGTCTCAGGTGTGGGTCCATGACAGAAGCGAGCAAGCCCAGCACTAGCCCCGCTCCCGACTCCGCACCTCCCCGCAAGGGCCCTGCGGGTACAGGGGCAGGGAGTGACTACGGTGTGCGAGGTGCTTCGGTGCCGTCAGGGCGGGGGTGACTGCGATGTGCGGGGAGCCCCGTCACGGTGAGAGCGGGGGAGCACTCCTCGGGAACCGGCGGTGTCAGCAAGGGCAGCGCACTCCCCGCCTCACGGGCATGTGCTGCGTTCACAAATGCCGCCCGGGAGTGGTTTAGTTTTGTGTGTGCTCCTAAGAACCGGCGGATCCTGTAAGCTTAGACGATCTTTAATATCAGCAAAGACAATGAGCAAATCTTTCGCTTTTATGTTGCTCGTCGATTTCCGTAATAAATAGACTTAGGCATCAAAAGAGAGATTTTAAAAGGGAATTTTCTGTAGGTAGTTTTTAAAAATTAAAGTCATTTCACTAATAACAAAGCCCGACGGGTTTGGCTAAAGAGTTTAAAAATAAAATGAAATTGTACTTGGCTACTCTAATAACGAGCTATTTTAATTTATTTTGTTGTAGCATTTATTTATTGGATTATAAAACATCGTTTCAAGACTGGTGGTACTTGTGGTAACCTTTGATGCCGTAAGGCAAAGGAAATACCGAAGTATAAATTGTCACCGGGAAGACAACAGGCTGGCTCTTTCCAGCAGCAGGTAACCGTTCATGGGGTTTGTTTTATTATTTTAGCTGCGGAGGGAGGGTGAGGCGGCCGGGGAGCGTGCGGGCTGCGAGTTGCGGGTTGTGCGCCGAGCCATGGCCTCAGGCACTGTCGGTGCCGCGGTTTTAACAGCGACCGGTGAAGATGCGCAAGGTCCCGCGGGTCGCGGTACTTCCCCCGCGTACTCTGCGTCGGAGTGCAGCTCCCAGGAGCCGTCCCCCGCGTGCTCGTAGAGGCAACCCACTACCAACCCGGCCCGGATGGCTATTAATTAGTAGTTTTGAAGGATCAGGCGGCAGGATCCGCGTTTGATGAGGGCCTCTCCCGTGGGGGAGGCGGTGGGTTGTCTGTGTCCCGCGTCCCGGGTATCGCTACGTCTCGCGGGGCTCTGCCGTCCGCCCCGGGGCTTCCTGACGGTCTCGCATCGCCGAAATCGTGGCATCCCTCGCTGCCAGGGCCGACCCGAAACCCGCCTTGTCTCCTGGAAGGACCGCCCGGGGATAACGTATGAGATGCCGTCGGGGGCTCTCCCGCCGCCTCCCGCGGGGTGCAGGCTGAGGAGCTGCTGTCCAGCAGGCTGGGGAGGAAAGAGAGAGTCCGGGGCTCCCCAGGAGCAGTGCCAGGTGAATCTCCCGAAAGCAGATGGCTTACAGCCCTACGGTCCTCCCCCTCCCGCCCAGCCACTTCCTTCCCTCTCTCACACGGGCAGGTCGAAGGGACGGGGCTGGGACCGGGCCCACGCCGGCCCCGGTCCCCTTGCAAAGGGCGGTGCCACCTCCCCTCTCCGGTGGAGCCCTCTGTACCCTGGCACGACCGGCTCCCTGAGGACAGAGAGCGCCCGATATGTGGTGGCTTGGGCAGGCAGCCCGGACACCGCAAGAGCTCAGGGAGACGTGGGTTCCTCACTTAGCGGGAGAGGCACCTGGAAAGACGCTTTCCTCTCGCAGGGACGGGGGCCGCCCGCCCCGGGCTGGGTCACTTCCCCTGGTTCCTGCAAGGGCGGAGGCTTCTCCACGCCGTCCCCAGGGCCTGCGACCCCGCCGCCCTCGGGAGTCCCCACGGACACGCACGGAGCTGGCGGGGGAAGTCATCCAGCACGTACTTACTGGCCACCTGGATCCCTCTAACCATCTCGCAAGTCTCTCCTAAAGCGGAGGGACGTTAGGGTGAGATTTAGTGGCGCTTGCACCAGAAGAAGGGTGGGAGTGATGTTTAGGGGAGATATATTCTCCCACAGTAACCTCTCCCCCTCCATCCCCGGCTCTCCTCGCCCACCCCCCCCCCCCCTTCCCTTCCCCCGCGCGTCTGGTCCGGCTGGGTTGAGCCGAGCGG
>VXBJ01000267.1:673972-689514 GCA_013400055.1 Nycticryphes semicollaris
GCAGCCGGCGGCGGTGCCGTCGGTGCGTGGCGGCGGGAGCCGGAGTCCGTGGGGTCTTCTCACTCGACGCCTCTGCTCGGAGAGGCTTCGCGGGGTGGTCGAGCAGGTCCAAGGCTCCTCCTAATACTGCTGTGGTCTCCTCGGCAGGTTACAGCACTGTGGCCTTCGATGGGACCCCGAGCTACGGCCACACGCCATCTCACCACGCCGCCCAGTTTACAAACCACTCCTTCAAACACGAGGACCCCATCAGCCAGCAGCCCTCTCTAGGTAATTTCAACCTAAATTGGCAACTCGGAGAGGCTCCGGTGTCGCACCGCTGTCCCGTGTGTCGTCTTCGTCGTCCCCTCCGCCCCCAGCCTGGCACAGAGCTAGAGCTGCCCAGACACCGNAAACCCCAACAAAACAAACAGAAAAACCCAACCCATAACGAACAGAAGAACCCAAACCAAAAACCCCAACAAAACCCAAAAGGCCGTCGCGCCCTCCGCCCCGGGCCCCGCCGTGTCTCGGAGCTTTCCGGGCCACCTCGGGGGTTGCGGGGAGTGGCGCTGGCCGAGCATCCCTCCCCTCTCCCCGCCGCGGCGCTCGGGCACTGCGCTGCCTGCTCAGGAGAGCCGCTCTCCGGCGGCAGGTNGGCGGCAGGTGCCGGCCGCCACCGGGCAACGGGAACCGGACTGCCAGGACTCCTTGGGACAAGCCTGTCCCGGACGGAGCCCGCTGGTGCGAAGGGTTTGGGATTTGCCCAGGTGCGCTCATCGGCTGGCCAGCAGCAGAGCGGGGCAGAGCGTGGCACAGGGATGGGGTCGGCAATTAAAACTCAGCTCCGTCCGGGGGCTTCGTCCTACAGCCCAAGAGCCCTTCCGATGGCTCCCAGGAGCGATGGGAACTGGCCTGCGGAGAGGTTATTTATTGAAAACGGGGCAATAAACCCTATCGGATTTCCTTGCTGGGAGAAAGGTGCTTTTGGAGCTTTGCTGCAAGCACCAACTCTCTTTGCCAACGGACGAGTCCGTTGCGAGCACGGCTTCCCCTTTGCTTCGGTCTGGCGTGGGGGCTGCGCGTATCTCTTGCAGTTTTACAACGTGTTTAGCGAGCAAAGAAGTTCCCCCAAATTTATTCTTCAACTTTTTGTGAACTTGGAGCCAGTCCCGTATCTCGGAGTTGCTTAGTAACTCTCGCACACAAAACAATATGCCTCGGCGAAGGAAGCCGCGAGCGGCTCCCCTTGTAGGCCGGTTATATCATCTCTGATTAATCAACACTGGACGTGGGACAACAAAATTCTGTCACTTCCAGAAGCCACTTTGCTAATGAACGTGAGTTGACGTCAAGGGAAGGAGGGAATGAGGTAATGAAGGAAGGAAAGAAGCCTATCCAGAGAGATTAGCTTGCAGAATAATTGGCGGGGCGAAGTCCTGCGCCGAAGTGACTGAGATTGTTCGCCTCGCAGGGAAATCTATAAATATTGTTCGTGGGGAGGGCAGCCCCAAGTCGTCTCGGGCAGCCGCCTCTCTACTCGGCCCCGCCGAGCCTCGTGGCTCGACCTGCTGCCCCCTGCTCCGCTCCGGTGTCGGGGCTCCCGGCGGCAACGCCGGCACCGCGGGCGCTCCTCCCCCGCGGGCGGCGTTTGTAGGTTTAGTGGAGCGAGCTCGGTCCTGGAAGGTGTGATTCCGATAGGAAACACGCTGCTTGTGCGGCTCTCCTCCATGTGCCGCTCCCGAGGAAGCATAGAGAAGGGGGTGAGCACAGCCTGGCATTGCCCTCGCCCCGCCACCTCTCGCCCAGCGCTTCGCGACCTGGAGCGAGTGGGCAGCGCTGCTCTCCGGGACTGATTTCTTCCCCATCTTAGCCTTGATCCTATTCTGCGACTCCCACCCCCCCGCGGGGAAGTTTGCTGCTTGCTTCTGTAGGGTAAGGATTTCAGCCCTTACATCTCACACAGGCCAATATTGATGTGCGGGGGTGTAAGTCAGGGCAGAGCTTGTTCCACGTGGAGTGCAGCTCCAGTTGCACAAAGCCTGCCCCAGTATCCAGGCCCAAACAGGTGGGTGAGCTCAGTATGGCCTCCCCTCTTCCCTCCTGCACGTGTTCAAAAGCATCTGGAAAAAACAATTTTCCTGCTGCACAAGTGTTCTTCCTAGAAAGTGCTGTCAAGAAAGTGGGTGACTAGTTACCTTGCAGAAACTGGCGTGACTCATTAGCCACATTTCCAACGGCCTGAAAACCGTGAAAACCGACCACACTGCCTTAGTCAATGTTTATATTGACCTGGAGGAATCTTTTTTTTTTTTTTTNATGTTATTCCGTACCTCCTCTGCGAAGATTTATTTTGGTTTTCGCAGTTCAGGTCAGGTTTGACAGCTCTGGTCTGACAACTGATGGCTCAGTTATCTCATCCGAGCGCCGGGACGGGCAGGGATGGGTTAGTGAGGCTACCCAGGGCCATGCCCGTGCCCGCTGCGCCAGTCCCTGCGCGCCTGGTGAGCGCTGCGCGGAGCGCGGAGTGGAAGGTGCTCATCCCCGGCGTGACAAGGTTCGTCGCGTCTGTCGCTCCTCGCACGGGCAAAGGAAGACAACAGCTTGAAAGAAATGGTTAAACGATAGTAATTCTTGCACTGGAAGCAAAAGTATCTCTGAAATCTCTCGCCCCAGCAACTACTTGCTCTCTGTTTATAGCGCAGCTCGCTCCTCTGCCAAGGAACGCTGCGCCTGTTGTTGATAGCTGGACAGGGATGACAAACCCGCGCAGATTGCAAGTGTGCATTAGATGACTAGCATTTGTGGGTCCATTAAAACGGCGACGTGAACTTTTCTACCTCGCGCTGTTTAATGTAGTAAACACGCTCGATGTTGAAAATTTACTGTGAGTCACACTTACAAAGACTTTAAAAGTGGAGGAGTCTCGGTTCAGATTATAGCTCTTTCTGTGCAGAGGTCAAGAACTCGGTAATACTGCAATGCAGGCCAAAACAAACTCTATATGATCTACTACTGGTTTCCTTTTAAGTTCCCTTTTTGCTCAGTGTTGACTTCCTTTTATTCCACTCCAACTTACATTAATCCCCGTTGCAGAAATGTTCCCCTCCCCTTTCCTCTCCTTGCTCTTTAAAAGTATCTTTGTAATGAAAATAAGTTATTTTTAGTGTCGTCTTTGTGGCCGTTTGGAGGGCCAAGGATTCAGATTGGAATCAGTGCAGGCATATCCCCGGAGACCCCGCTTTCCTTCTCATCATTCAAATCTCGTCCAACGCCGAGATTTTGAGAGGAGCTGCTAATTCCATGAGATCATCTCACGGTACTGTCAATAAACCATGGAGAGGCGTAAATGGAGTTAGGGACGTCCTGTTCTCTGTCACATGTCAGATGGATGCGAGATGTTTAACCCCGGGTCCATGCCCGGTGGTCCCTGGGCAAACGGCGGCCGGCGCGGCCGTTCCTGCCTCCGGAGTTGCCGGGGCGCGGAGCCTGCGGTGCCCGCCCGCCTCCCGCCCTGGGCCACTTTCGCACGATTTAGACAAAGTTTGGGCAATCCCGTGTTTTTCGAGATGTAAACCTCTCAGGGTCGCGGGCTTAGCATCGCCACAGAAATTTCTCCCCTTCGTCACTGCTGGCAGCCGAGATCACAGAAAACCCCCTCTACAGCTCGCGTGAGGGGTGCGGGGGTGCCCCTCCGTGGGGCATTGCCCCGGAGTGTGCCGAGAGACCGCAGTGCATCCTGCGGGAATCCACTCTTAGAGCCTCAAGTCATAAGTCTCCTCTCCCCAAGTCGCGCAGCTGAAACGCGACCCCACTCGGCCCCCGCGCCGTGGGGCGGCCAGGTCTCGCGTGGGGTCCTAACCCGGGCCGGCGTGGGGTGCCGAGCTGGGAGCCTGATGCCCCCGGCACTCGTTCCCCAGGCTCCTGCCCCACTGCAACCGCAGCGGGAGGGCCGGGAGGAGGGCGAAGGCTGCGGATCTCTGCTCGGGGCCGCCCCGAGCCAGCGCGACGAGCTGCGGGAGAGCGGGATTAGGCGGAAAGAGCAGAGTTTTTCTCGCCTTCTTCCTCCGAGGGCTTTACACGACGCCCAGGCTGCCCGAAAGCCGCCCCGGACTCCTTCCAAAGGCTGAAGCCAGCTCGGGCTCCGCCGTTGAGCTGTTGACGGAGCTGCAAAGGCAGGAGTGAAACGCGGCTGTAAATCGGGGAGCGCAGGAGAGAGGTTTGGAAGGGGAGGCCAAGACGGGGAGCGGCGGCCTCACCTCGCCGCCGGACCCTGGGCTGGTTTCGGAGCGGCTTGGTTTGGACACTGTCACCCAAAGGCGGCATGCAATACAGTGGCTGCGAGCTAGTGACAAGATGAATAAGTGTATTGCTTTATGAAAAAGCAAAGGAGGGGAAAAAGTGGATAATGTGGGGGAGGCTCTTATAAATGAACTGTCAAGGGAAAGAAAGTTAAAGGGAAATCTCCTGCTGTAAATGCATCGGGCGGGCACTTCTAATAAAAATCAAGGTCCTGGAGGAATTAATTACAGCAGCATTACAGGAAGAATTCGTGGAATTGCAAAACGTAGTTGGCACAGACCAGCACGGACTACTGCTGCAAATGGGGAAACTGCAGGAGAGTTTAACAATTCCTGAGCTGATATGCAGGACATTGTAGTAGCATAATAGCACTTCAGACACACTAATGAATAATAGTGTCCAGTGATACTGACAAATGATATTACACATACTTCGAGATTGAAGTCACTTAATTTGTTTTTATATGCAAAAGCTTCCCACTGGAATCTGACTTTTTTAGGTCGCTTCTACCTGCCACGAAGAAAAAAAAATACCCTCTTCTAATAAGAGGATGATATAAATTCACCACGTAAGTCCAGCGAATTTAGGTGTAATTAATCAACAGGGAGACTTGCGTTTATTGTGAGCGGCATCAATCACTGAACCCAGCTGAAAGGCCCGTCCCCCCCTCCTCCCTGGGGAGAGCTCCTTTCGCCGGCGGGCGGGGAGGGGAGGATCGCCCGGCTGCCCCCCTCTCCCTCCCGCCCGCCGCCGCGTACCGGCGGCCGGGCTCCCCGGGTTTGTCGTTTTTAAACTGGAAAGCGATGGTCGGGAAACTTGGGTCGTGCTGGTTTGGGTGGTGTAACGGCGGGGAAAGAGCATATTCCAGCGGTGAGCTTCGTTTATCGCTCAGCCACTCCATTTTTCTCCGGCTTGTCAAGCCCCTCTATGGGGTAACATCCATCATGAGTCACGATAGCTGCTTCACTCCATTAACCACGTGGTCTCTCACACTCCTGGTTAAAACAGTTAACAGATTTGCCTTTTTAAAACAAATAATCTGCTTCGTTAGCCCGCCAGGCTGCCTATATTCGTTTCATTAATTTCAAAGTGCCAATATCGAATATTACTTTTCCGTAAGGAAAAAGTTTTATGTCTGCACTTCCAGCTAGTTACACATCGACAGGCTTGTAGATCGAGACTTTTCACTCCACAGCCGTTCTTTTCTTTTCTTTTCTTTTCTTTTCTTTTCTTTTCTTTTCTTTTCTTTTCTTTTCTTTTCTTTTCTTTTCTTTTCTTTTCTTCTTTTTTAAAAATTCATAATGCATCGATAAAATGGATGATGTAAAACAAATTAACTTTCTACTGTTCTATATTTAAAAAACAATAACAAACAAAATTTTACTGTCTTAATGTATCGGTTTTAACTCGATGGCAGTCATTTCAGTTCTAATTCTACGTATTTTCATAACAGTGACAATTTATACCAAATGACCTCTCAGCTTGAATGCATGACATGGAATCAAATGAACTTGGGATCCACGCTGAAGGGGTAAGGTGCTTTACTCTTTTCTAATCTTTTGCCCTAATGTCGCTGTGTTACCCAGCTGACTTTCTGTTCTGTTTGACGAGCCGGATCCGGTCAGTAGCACGAAAACGCCACAGTTCCGACAGCGGCTCATCGTCTGGCCGCAGCTTACCGCGTTTTAAAAAAATATTTGTAATGGCCTAAGTTAAGTGTGAAGGTGATGTTTGATTCAGGTTTATTAAGCAGCAGGGTTTTAAAAGGCAAAGCTCTGTGGCGGTGGGCTGCAGCCGCCACGTCTGCTCAGGGACGGGTCCCGGGCCCACTATCGGTGCCGGTACCGGTGCCAGGGGGCAGCTGCGTCCCCTCCGCGCTCTCCTCCTCGAGCTGTCGCCCTTTCCTACCATCCCTCTTCCCTTTCCCTCCCTTCGCCAGGCCCTGCGTCCTGTGTCCCGGCCCTGCCGCCTCCCGGCTTCCTTCCTCCCGGCCATTGTCGCCCTCCCACCTGCCGGGAAGAGGCTCCAGCCCGCCTCCCCCGCGGGGCTTCCTGCCGCTGGGCGGGCAGGAAGGCCCCGAGGCGCCGCGGGGCCCCGCCGGGGTGGCGGCCGCGGGGTGGAAATACAGCGGCCCCGGCCCCCGGCCCGGGCGAACATGTCCCCCGCCGGGCCTCCCTCAGCCGGCAGCCGGGCTCCCGCCCTGCCGGGGCCGGCCCCGGGGGCGAGGAAGGGATGCCGAGGGAGGAAGAGGAGGAGGAGCGAGTAAGGCGGTGCGAAGGTGTGGGTGCCGGTGCCGGGACGCTCGGCAGCTCGTGCGCGCTGCCTCTGGTGGTCCAGCTCCTGTTGGGTTGCCCTCTGAGGCACCCAGGGGAGCGTGAGGTAAGACCGAGACCCACTGCATTGCCATAACTTCACTTTGCTTCATTTACGATCACTGCCATGAGCAAAATTACCACCTTTCAATTTTAGCCAAGACAAAGCTAAAGATTGCTTGCTCTGCTCTTGAGTAGATGATTGGCCATGAAAACGAGGTATTAAACCTACCTTGGTAGGTATCACTAATTTGCTTTGAGATGGCATCAGTGTCTAAGTGAGCGCTAACAGTCTCAAGTGAGCAACAGCAGAAATCTAGAAAAGCCCACATAGATCTATGCTTTCATGTAGTTGTCCACAAATGTGAAAACCTTGTTCAAGATGGACTTTGTGTACAGTGTGGTAGTGTGATAAAGGAAAAAATTGTTATGGGTCTGCTCCTAGCTCATTCATAAATGGTGTTTGAAGGTTAGAGGGAGAAGATTGTGGCATAGTAAACTATCTAATCAGAATGAACTAGAGAATTGAGCCTGGAGAGATCTGTCAAGGAACTCTCTTGTGGTTAGGAAGATCCTCAGACCCTACACTTGTGTACAGTTCAGTGCCTTTGCTGCCAATCCCCTCTTTTTAAAGGTTATTTCCTACTTTTTTTTTCTCCATAACTGTTGTTGATTTCCTCTTTAAACTGTACCCTTTAAAGATCAGCCATTGCAATATTAGACACTGTTTTGTCTCTTCTGAAGAAAATATCCTGCAAAATGGAGAAACACATCAACCTTGACTGAGGTCCAAGTTATTAAAGCAAGGAAGAGGTTATTCTCTGGGGAGTTCAGTGAAAAGAAAAAAAAAAAGACACAATAAAAGTATTAAAGGCGTACTGAACAAAATAAATGGCTTCTTGCTTGTCCAGGAGTCAGACTGTTAGCAGTGTAAAGTATGTGACCTAGGATGCATGAAAGGGGGGAAAAAAGAAATCAAGATGAATGATCTATGGTAAAACAAAGCTGAAAGTTTTGGTGTAGGCCAAGATTGTAGAATCTGTGGAAAATCAGTGCTAGACATAGCCTCATCACTGGTAATATGAGCCAAAATAGTTATCTGTCTTTTCTGGCTGAGAGTTACAATACACAGTACCTCCAATCTCAGTTGCCATGAACATAAGGTATTCTTCCCAAGATTTACATCTTTAAAATATATGAACTGTTTATAAGTGATTCCCAGGCGTTTAGTATTTCAGATGTTTTTCTCAATCTTGTAGTTGCAATATAAAAATTTTGGAATTAATCTTTCTGTTGAAATGTGGAGCTTCTAGATTGTGTCCAACGATGACAGTCCTTGTTTAGCTCCTTGCCTTGAGTTCTCCCCAGCACTTCTTCCTGGCTTAGGTAAGGCTTTTGCACATTATAAGAGGGAAGAAAGCATGACCAGTAAGTTCTGCAAATTATTAGAGAACTCTACAATTACATAAAACTTGAGGGTCATACACTTTATACTTGACAATAGACCAGTTCAGTAGCTTGCTTTCTAGGTTCACCTTCAGCATACTTTTAATATACTGAAATGAAACTCTTGCCGTACATTTCAGGCAGAGTTAGTGAGCAACTTCTATGCTCAAGTTATCTGGCGGTTCATCTGAGAGCGTTCTGATTTTAGCTGTTTACATCCTTGCCAGTATTTGACTGATCAGCTCCAGAATCTCCTCACTCCAGATTAAAAGTTTGAGATTTGGCAAGGAACACTGTCAGATGGCCAAAGGCCTGTGCTTCTCAGTCATTGTGAAAATCATTCCCGTTGAGCTGCAAGCTTATGAACAGTCCTGTTTGTGTGTGATCAGAAGCAAGAGCCAGGCATCTAAACTATCCAATGATTTTGTCTGCTCAGAGCCTGCTTCATCCCATGGCTTTAAGGCCTTAGAAGATTTTTTTTTCTCTGAATGTTTTTTCCTCCCTTGAGCAACTCACCTCCTATGAAGACAGGCTGAGAGAGTTTGGGTTGTTCAGCTTGGAGAAGGCTCCAGGGAGACCTTATAGCAGCCCTCCAGTACCTAACAAGGGCCTACAGGAGAGATGGGGAGTTGCCCAGAGAAGATGTGGCTGCCCTATCCCTGGAAGTGTTCAAGGCCAGGCTGGATGGAGTTTTGAGCAACCTGCTCTAGTGGGAGGTGTCCCTGCCCATGGCAGGGGGGTTGGAACTCAATGATCTTTAAAATCCCTTCCAATCTACCTGTTCTATTATTCTATGAATGTCGAATATTGGAACTGAGGGAAAGAAGTTTCTTCTTCTCTGTGGGTCTTAGTCTTTGAGTGCTCTCAGTAGGGGTAATTTGTTAGGGAACTGCAGAAGGCATGGCCTGAGTGTCAAGCAGAGAGGGGTAGTAAAAGTTATGGAATAGAGTTTCTGACCAGTCATTGCTAAATGGTGGACAGAGACACAGAAGGAGAACAGAGGTGTTGTCTTTTGGCAGAGTACAAGAACATGATAGACTGTCAGAGGAAGGGGGGAGAGGTGTAAATGGGCAAGCAGAGAGAAAAGGCTGCAGCCAGACTACTCCAGAAATGGACTAGGTCCTAAAAGTTGAATTCCAGATGTTTCTACTTACTGGCAAACCAAAAGTAAGTCTGACAGCCCGAAATAAGCTTCTCTCTGCAAGGAGTTGTCCCTGGAGAAGACAACTCACTACTGCTACCATATAGTCCAAATGATTTGAATCTGTGTTGTAGATTTTCACAAGTTCTGCGTGCCAAAGATTGAGCTCAAAATGTGCTTATAACTCATATGAGGGAAGAACAGTCCACATTTGGAGCCTTGTGAGCTGGTGCATTGCTGATGTGTTGCCTGTTTGTCCATGGGCTTGTCTGTCACCTTCTGAACTTTGCATAAAAAAGAGGAAGGGCTCTCTTGTCTGCAAGAGCTGTCACAAACCAGCAGCTTCCAGGATCTGAAAGGAAAACTTCATGGTTAAGGCAGTGAACATCACCGTGGGACTGGATTTTATCTCTTCAGGCTGTTTGCTGGTGGTTTGTTTCTTATTTTGTGGTATTTTGTTTGGAGCAGCTGAGGTCAGATTTATACTGTTGTGGGAAAGTTAGTGGGTCCTTTGCTTATCACCCTGAGAACTCAGGTCCCAGACATCCTAAAATGGATATCCCACTTTAGCAGACACCTTTCCCTTCAGTTTCTGTCCTTAGTATTTTTGTGTCGCTTTTTTATTTGTCCATTGTGGAAAATAACTTCTTTCCTTCATGTTGTTGTTGTAGAGGTAGAGCTCATGACTATAAAACCCTCCTTGACATTTTGATGACTTCTGTACAAAAGTGTCATGGAAATAACTTATACCAAGTAGGAAATTATATTGTACAGTGGACAAGAAGTTTAGCCACATACCCAATGGGAAGACTCAAAAGAAATACTGCGTAGTTGTCTCTTCAGCTGCTCAAGTAAAAAGTTTTGATCCATATTTCTAACAGTTATCTGAAATTGAGTATATAAACAGACACAATATGTTTTTTTTTTCCCTTTTGATTTTGCTCAGGTGTTAAATAGTCAGCATGTTCCACAGAAATTTGTATTTATTGCTGTTTGCTCAGGTTCACTGGAAGGAAAATTTGATCTCTGTAGAACACTGATAAAACAAGACAGTGGAAACTTATTTTGTCTAGAAGTGAATTGTAAAGGTTTTTCTGTCTAGCTTTGGTGGTATTGCTAGTAAAATTTGGGGGTGCAAAACTTCCCACTTGGGTTCAGTTCTGCAATCAACATGAATTGGGAATGGTGTCTCTAATACTGAATTTCCCCTTTCCCACTGATAGCTGAAGGTCTCATTTTGAAGTGTAGTGTGGTGTGAAACCCTGATTCTACTCAGGTCAATGGTAAAAAAACCCAAACCAAAGACTGTTGAAGTCAGAGAGAGTATATTCCCTTGAAAATCCGGTGCCTTCCTTTCATCAACCAGCTGGTTTTCTCATTGAAGGTGGCAGAAGGGCTGTAATCTGTGAAATCACATTTTTCTAATATTCCTTTGCCTTGGAAACTGCAGATAAAAATGCAGCTTTATACTCCACCCTCTGTAATAGTATTAGACAAAAAACAGGCCGAAACCTGATCTTTTATATAACTAATCAGAATCTTTTTGCTGTCTCCATATATATTTTTCCCAGGGTGCTAGGATGGTAAATATTTTAGCAGAGGGAATTAACTCTACTTCTCTTCCTTTATGTTCTGTTATCAACGGGACTAGCCCACACCCTCACTTTGCCTCATTTTTGGCTCTGTTTCTAAACCCTAAAATTCCTGTTCCTGCATTGAAACACAATTAAATCGAGTCTTAATGTGGTGCCTGTTTTATGTAATCTTGCTTTCTGGCTTTTTTTATTCTTCCAAGTCTGAATCTCATGAATCAATGTGTATTCACGTTTCATCTGAAATTTTCTAACTCTCCTCAGTATGCCCTAAAGCTTCCCTTTTTTGGTTTATGAAATAATAAGAAAAAGCTTAACTCTTCAGATTAAGTTGTAACTGCTTTATACATTAGACAGACAATTTCAGTTTAACAAAGTAAAAATGGTGTGAGAGAGAAATTGCAGCTTGATTATTTTTTAAAATATTCAGATTAGAATGTCACCTTTTATGAGGTTTTTTTATAACCACTTAGATTGATAGAACTCGCTAAAGCTGCTCTGCTTTTCATCACACGTTCTCATCTGTAAAACCTTCATTTTTATTAATCTTTGTACAATCTGTACAGCTTTGAGATTAATCATTTTAAAAGAGCTACTCTCCGAGTGTTAAGGATTTGCGGGGCTAATGGTAAATGCAAGGACTTCTAAATACTCTACAACACACAGCCCTTGCTTAGTGTTTTACATTGCGTAAGCATCAGTCTTTGTTTCCCAGTTATCTAGAGTTACATTTTATGGCTGTGTTGCCAGGTCTGTTTCTGGCTGCCTAGAACCAGAGAACAAAATATACGGAGTCCCTTTTCCACCAACTAACTCGAATTCTAAATATTTATAGTCCAGTTCTGCCTTTGTGCAGTTCCCATTGAAGTTAGAGGGAGTTGTGTATTTACGAGTAAAGGCAGAACTAGACTCTGAGTCCAAATCCTTCAGTCCTTGCTCGAACAAACATTTCTGCTGGATTCTGGCAGGCCAGTTGGGCTGCGTCTGGCCTTGCTTAGTTTTGACTCCCTTTAGGACTTGTGGAAGGATCAGATCTAGGAGGATCCTAAGTAGGACTCTGGGCTTTACTGGGGATTTTTATTCTCCTTTTCTTCTTCTGTTCATCCAACTCTTCACCCCCTGACTATCTCCCTGGACTTAGCTGAATTTCTGCTGGGGGCTGCTCAGCCCTTGGAGCAGAGAAGGCAGAGCTGTGGACCTGTGGCCGTCCCCCCAGCCGTGCTCCCAGTGCACTTGCAGCCTGGGGGGCCAGCGGCTCCTTTGGCAGTTCTCCAGCCTGCAGTGGCGTTGCCTGAGCAGCCCATCCTGCTGGGAGTGAACGTGGGGTTCCTGGTCCCAGAAGCCCATCTCTCCCAAAGTATCAGTGTTTACCTACCTCAGATTATCACTGTTTATCTGAACAGCGCCGTGTAATCTCTAATGAGTCGTCTTTTCAGTTTAGAATGCGTACATCATTAGTTGATCTGGGGTGTCCAGTGTACACATTGCAGTGCTTTGGTGGAGATCTAGGCAGTTATCTAGTCCTGAGAGCCTATCAGGATAATTTTTCATTATTAAACTTAGAGATTTGGTGGCCTAAGCATATAAGGCATTGTCTCTTTGCCTAGTTAAACATAGAGAGCCTGGCTAGAAAAAAATGAAAGTTAAGGAATCTCCTTCCCTCTTAAGATTTCCATTTGTTAATGTACTGCAGGTATAAATTCACTAGTATTGCTGGTTGATGAAAACAACTTGTATTGCCTATGTATGTAGCATTTTATCTGATCATTATCTCTCGTATGCGATAAAGGAAGTGTTTGAGTTTCAGTAATGTGTTTAGATTCACATCGCTTCTTCTATCAGTGCTTTTATTTTAGTATATAAATTGCAGCAATATGAAACAAGCCAACTCTGCAAACTGTGGCATATGTTTTGTGGCATACACCATGGATGCAATGAGTAAAGAGGCTGAAAGGAAAAAAAAAAGTATTTCACAATGAGTTTACTATTGGTGCAGAGTGAGGGGTGAAGTTCGAGAGAGCAGCTGCGTAGGGAAGGTTTGTGCAAACTCCTCCTTCAGTGTTCCAGTTTCTTCACTGACTGGAAAGAACATTCACCTGTTCATTTCTATCTCCCTGAAGGTCAGATTATTCTGTAGCACTTCATAGTGAATAAATAGTATTTTAACCAAGAACTCTCATATAATCCATTTTGCTGTCCTCATCCCTATGACCACACTGAATACCAGCCCATGTTGATAAAAATGTGCCCAATGTCAAATAGGAACTAGGGTTCCTGATTATTAAATCATCTCTCCTAGGGAGCTGGTTAAGTAGATGGCTATTCATTACTTAGTATATTATGGATCAAGGGGCTCAGAAAACAGGTTTCATCTTCAAGGCTTTGCAGTTGTATATATAGTTTTAGTGAAGCATAGCTAGAAATAATGGGAGGAAATATTGAGAAGACTGGATGTTGAGGAAGGCTTCCCAACTGTGCAATACAATTTGGGATGGAGATCATCTGGTGGATACCTGCCATTCACAGAGCCATTCCTTAGGGCATAAACAAGGGTCTTTGTTCTGCTTCTTATTCCTGGGGGGAATTATTTCAGAACTGACTGACTGGTCTTTACAAAAAAGGTTATCACTGCAAGACGGAAACCATGTGGATTTGGAGGGAAACTTTGGCTGTGTTTTACGGTATAAGCTTTTACTGTGTATTCCTGTTCCTCCTTCTAACATTTCTGCCAGTTCTGTCCTGGGAATTCTTCTTATCTAACTTTGTGTCTCTTGTCTATTGTAATGTGTAGGGCTGCTAGTGCAGGTGCGAGTGAGAGGTTACATGGTTACTGAGGATGGCTAATGCTAAAGTTCGTATTTACCCCTTATTTGCTGCTACCTTACAGTTCAGCAATAGCTTCTACTGCAGAACTTGCTACTTATAAATGGTAGTTCTCATTGAATTTTGGTTTTAAAATGCAGTGTTTAATTTGTGATCAACATGGGTATCACCATGGGTTGGGTGCTTTTGCTGCCTTTAAATAGAAAGTTCAGTGCTGGTGGGGAACATGAACAGGAACGCATCCAGGCGGGTTTTGAATATCTCCAGAGAAGGAGACTCCACAACGTCTGTGGGCAGCCCCTTCCAGTGTTCTGTTACCTTCACTGTGAAGTAGCCTTTCCTCATATTTAAGTGGAACTTCCTGTGTTCCAGCTTTCATCCATTGTCCCTTGTCCTATCATTGCCTGTCACTGAGAAGAGCCTGGCTCCATCCTCCTGACACTCACCCTTTACATACTTATAAACATTAACCTCAAACCAGGACTACTCTCTCCAGCAGTTCCCTGTCCTTCTTGAACTGAGGGGCGCAGGACTGGACACAATATTCCATATGCGGTCTCACCAGGGCAGAGTAGAGGGGGAGGAGAACCTCTCTTGACCTACTAACCACACTCCTTCTTATACCTCCCAGGAATAGTATCTTCCTGTATCTACTATTACCAGTATTACTACAGATCAGAGATACTTTCTTGATGCCACCCTAGAACTTCTTTCATTATGAACACCTGTTTGCCACTTAAAATTGAAATAAACGGAGCGTACCTTCCTAAAAGATGAAGCCTTTGAATTGAACAGCCAGGTGGAGCCAATATTTGAAACTAGTATTTGAAGCAGCAAAGGAATTGATCTAAAGGGACACATCTGCCAGGTGGCAGCCTGCAAGCTGCTATGGGGACAAGTAATGAGGAATGCAATCACACACTGCAGTAAGAGCTGCTCACAAATACCGCTCCCCTCCTCTTTAGCGAGGTTCACAAACCATTTAGACATCTCCTGCATTCCAGTTCCACTGGCTGTTCTGCAAATCACTTAAGAGGTTTAAAACTTCCTTGTAATTCTACTCTGCACATGAACTTTGAGTGAAGAGAGAGGAAGGACCAGTGAAAGGAGAGTCTGGGCCTCAGGGACCCCTTCAAATTGCTATTGCAAGCATTTGGCAAAGACTGGGATAACATCCTCTGTATCCATCTTTGTCCCTAGCTGTGTGCCCCTGGGCTTTGTTCTGGGCTTTCTAATTTCTAGTGCAGTGCAAAACATGAACACTTACTGTTGCCAATGCATATTAATACATGTGGCAACGTACACACTAATGTAATATACTAATTTAAAAATAAAACCTAAAATTTATTTACATACTTTTGATATTAAGAAGGTTAGAAAGGGGAAAGACAGCAATGTTACTAACATTCTGGACAGGAGAACATACGATTCTGAAGAATATAATTAGATAAAAATGTACAGTTATGACCCCTCCAAAACACTTGAAGGGTTACAAATTTTTAAAATTATTGTGATGATGCTCCATGAGCGATCTTGAAAATTTGTACCTAGTAGGGATAGGCTGGTTTTGGTTTTTTATTTTATTTTTATAAAGGGTTAATTTGTAGTGCATCCTGCAAGCTGATATGTGGGATAAATAGTTTGGACACTGATTTGTAATCTCTGTTTATGAGGACATGACTGCTATTCTTATAAATGTCATCACTTTCTTGGTAGTATCTGCTAATATCTGAGTCATGAGGTGCTGACAAAAATCCACTGCACTTAATGTGAAACTTGAGGCATTTTGCTCATTCCAAAAGATATTAGCAATAGGCAGCCCCACATTTAACTGATAAATAATGTGTACATGTGCACATGACACAGTTATGCTGCTATGTGGATTTTTTCCTCTTACCTAAAATCTTTGTGGAAATACATCATTGTTCAAATGACTTTTTTTTTTTT